>AWOL01S0023504.1:0-31923 GCA_000715115.1 Nicotiana otophora | reverse complement strand
ATATAGTATTACAGTAGTTTCACCACCATCGAGCTATAATCGATGGGCAGGCCCCTATTGGGCAACCTCTGATTAGATGGTAAGTTACATACCGAGCCTACTATGGTCGAGTGCCTACGAGTGAGGCCAAAATAACCGAAATACAAAGCCTAGTATGGCCGAGCGCCTATGAGTGAGCCTACTACGGCAGAACAGTTACACATACCGAGCCTTATCAGGCCGAACATCTATTTTACTAACTATATTGAAAGAGTTGAGTCAGTATCAGCAGGTAAGCATCTTCAGATTATCTTTGACTCTTTGTTACTTTCAGTTATTATATTATCAGTTCAGTTTTAGCTTTCAGTTATATGTTGCCTTACATACTCGGTACATTATTTCGTACTGACGTCTATTTTGTCGGGGACGCTGCATTTCATGCCTGCAGGTCCTGATAGACAGCTGGATAGACCTTCCCAGTAGACAGAGACAAACATCATCTTGGTTGGAAAGCTGTACTTCCCCGGAATTACCAGGTCTAGACCTTGGAGCCCATTTTATATATACAGGTTTGATGGGTAGGTCTTTGGACAAAAGTCTAACTACCTTAGGATACGATCTTGAAAGTCCAAAACCAATCTTGGAAATCTTAGAAATCTTGAAAAAGAAAGAAAGTCCTAACTACTTTGGAAAAAAAGTCCAAGTACCTTAGGATAGAATCTTGGAAATCTTGAAAATCTTGAAGGAAATTTGCAAGCAACTTGGAACCAACATGCACTCAACTTCTAGAACGACTATTTTACCCTTCTTTGACATCAAGTAAGTCCTTTTTATGTTATAAAACATGACTTCATGTAGGACTTATTGGGCTGCATGTTTGGACACATTTTAGATGCTAAAATTGTCCAAAAGTGGTCTGATTAGGATCTTCTTTAAAGGATATCTCTTGAGATCCAATACTCTTCTTCTTGGACATAAATTTGGTCGATAAAGCAATTATAACACCTAGCCAATTCATATCCTTTATCCTTGAGCTCTTCCTCCCAATTAACAACTTCTTTATTTGCACTTGAAGTATAATGACCTTGTTTTGCAACTCTTTAGCTTGACATCTTGTTAAAGGCCCTTTTTGAGATTTTAAAGCTTCATCCTTGTCCTTGAATATAGTTGAGCTTCCTAGGATGCTATCAAGGAGTATGCGCAACAACTTAGGATCGTACTTCCGACTTTGAGGGATTGTCAGTTATATGCCAAGTTTTCAAAGTGTGAGTTCTGAGTTGACTCGGTTTCCTTTTTGGGCCATGTTGTATATTACAATGTAATTAAGGTGGACCCTAAGAATATTGAGGAAGTTCAAAATTGTCCTAGGCCTACTTCAGCAACAAAGATTCGGAGCTTCTTGGGTTTGGTGGGTTATTACCGCCGGTTCGTGGAGGGGTTTTCATCTATCTCATCCCCTTGACCAATTTGACCCAGAGGGGTGCTCTTTTCAGATTGTCCGACGACTGTGAGTTGAGATTTCAAGAGCTCAAGACTCCGTTGACTATAGTCCCAGTATTGATGTTGCCTATAGATTCAAGATCTTACACCGTGTATTGTGATGCACCGCGTATTGGGCTTGGCACGGCATTGATGCAGGACGGGACGGTGATTACCTATGCATCTCGACAATTGAAGGTTTATGAGAAAAATTACCATGTGCATGACTTAGAGTTGGCAACCATTGTTCATGCGCTGAAGATTTTGAGGCACTATCAATAGGACATTCCATTTTAGGTCTATACCAGCCATCAAAGTCTCCAGCACCAGTTCAAGTAGAAAGACCTTAATTTGAGGCAGCGGAGATGGTTAGAATTGATGAAAGACTACGATATCACCATATTATATCATCCAGGGAAGACCAATGTAGTGGCCAATGCATTTAGTAGGAAGGCAGGTAGCATGGGCAGTTTGGCATATTTATCAGTAGCGGAGAGGCCATTAGCCATGGATGTTCACGTTTTGGCCAATCTGTTCATGAGATCGCATGCTTCGGAACCTAGCCGAGTTCTTGCTTGTGTTGTAGAATAGTCTTCGTTGTTGGAGCGTATCAAGGCTCTCCAGTTTGATGATCCTCACTTGTTGATGTTGAAGGAAACAGTGCAGCGTGGTGGTGCTAAGGAGGTTGTAATTGATGATGATAGTGTTATGCGGCTTCAAGGCCGGATTTGTGTTCCAAATGTTGATGGGTTTAGATAATTGATCCTCGATGAGGCCCAAAGTTCGTTCTATTCCATTCATCCAGGTATCATGAAGATGCACCGTGACTTGAAACAACACTATTGGTGGCGAAAGATGAAGAAAGATATTGTTGCTTATATCTTTCGGTGCTTAAATTGTCAACAAGTGAAGTATGAGCATCAGAAACTGGGTGGGTTGACTCAGAGATTGGAGATACCTGAGTGAAAGCGGGAGCGCATCACTATGGATTTTGTGGTAGGCTTACCACGAACCATGAAGAAATATGACACAGTCTGTGTTATTGTAGAACGGTTAACTAAGTCCGCACACTTCATTCAGGTGATGACTTCCTAATCTTCAGAGAGGTTGGCTTAGATTTAAACTCACCACACATCTGGGGATAGTATCTACCTTCTTTTATATGTCGATGATCTTTTTCTCACAGGTAGTGATCAACAGGGAATACTTGCTCTTCTTTTGTTCTTGCAGATGATCACAGGTTCCACCAATCCTGCTATATCCAGTTTGAGGTCGTCTGAACCTGATACCCTACTCCAGTTACATCCGGGAGATTATCTGCCTGCACGACATTCCCATTTCTATCATTTTTGACCGAGGCACGTAGTTCACATTGCATATTTGGAGAGTCGTGCAGCGGGTCGAGCTGAGCACCGCATTTCATCCTTAGATGAATGGATAGTCCGAGAACTCTATTCAGATTTTTGAGGAGATGTTACGTGCTTGTGTTATTGATTTCGGAGGTTCATGGGATTAGTTATTACCGCTCGCAGAGTTTGCCCACGATAATAATTACCAGTCGAGTATTCAGATGAGGCCATACAAGGCCTTATATGGGAGGCGATATCGTTCGTCGATTGGCTGGTTCGAGCCTGGGGAGGCTAGATTGTTAGACACTGATTTAGTCTATGATGCAATGGAAAAGGTTAAGGTCATTCAAGAGCGACCTCGTACAGCTCTGTCCAGGCAAAAGAGTTATGCAGACCGGAATGTCCAAGATGTAGCTTAGATGGTGGTGAGAAGGTTCTTCTTTGAGTGTCTCCTATGAATGGCGTGATGCGATTTGTGAAAAAGGGCAAGTTGATCCTGAGGTTTATTGGCCCATTTGAGATTTTGGAGAGAGTTGGGGAGGTTTCTTGTAGGCTTGCATTGCCTCCTAGCCTAACAGGGGTACATCCGGTATTTCACATTTCCATGCTTCGAAAGTACTATGAGGAAAAGTCACATGTTTTGGATTTCAGCACGGTGCAGCTTGATGAAAATCTGACCTATGAAGAAGAGCCAGTAGAGATTCTAGACCGATAGGTTCGTAAGTTGAGATCCAAGAGTTTCCCTTCTGTGAAAGTGAAATGGAGGGGTCATTCGATTGAGGAGGCTACGTGGGAGTCCGAGTCGGATATGCGAAGTAGTTACCCCCACCTTTTTACCATTCCATGTACTTTTCTATGTCCGTTCGAGGACGAATGTTTCTTTTACAGGTGGAGAATGTGATGACCCGATATGTCATTTTGAAGACTAGCCTTTACTTTTGAGACCTCTATTATCTTCATTTGATATTTCTTGATTTGAGTGCGTGGTCCATATCGTTTTCCGAAAAGTTTTTACGCAAAGATTTGAAGAAAAAGTATTTTTTGATAAACAACCTCGGATTGATGTTTCGACGATTCTGGTAGGTTCATATGATATTTTGGACTTGTATTCACATTTCGTTGGGATCTGGGGTGACCCAAGCGCATTTTGGTGCGTAATGTAAAAAATTAAGAAAATGAGTTTTAAAGTTGAAAATCATGAGTTTTGATGATCGTTTCTTGTTATTTGATGTTATTTTGATGATTTGAGGTAGCGAGCAAGTCTGTAGGATGTTATTACACTTGTGTACATATTCGTCTTGGAGTCCGAGAGGATCGAGTAGGTTTCGAATGTGTTACGGAAGAGTTTGTTTGATTTTTGAACTGCTAGTGCATTCCAATTCTGGTGTTCAGTCGCAGATCTCGCATTTGCGAGGTCTGGCTTGCATTTGCGAGTCTCATTTTTGTAGTCAAGGGATCGCATTTGCGAGCATGGGTTGGGGGTTGGGACTTCCCATTTGCGAAAAGTATGTCACTTTTGTGAAGTCCACTGTGCTTGTTTTTGTGATAAGGGCATCGCATTTGCGATGGAGTGTAGTGTTAGGGCAGCTTTGCATTTGCGAAGCAAAGCTCGCATCTGCGATGGGTGGGTCTTTCGCATTTCCGAGATATTGGCCGCATTTGCGATAACTGGTTGTCTAAGGCACTGATCGCATTTGTGATCAGCGTGTCGCATTTGCGGGCATCACATTTGCGAACAATGCGACACCTGCAGCTAGGTAAAAGAGGGGAAAGTCAGGATTTAACTAATTTCACTCTATTTTTCAACCCTAAAGACTCTAGAGGATTTCTTTCTTGAGAGCTTTTCTTCTCAAAGTTATTGGTAAGCAACTTTAACTAGTTGTTACTCAATTCGCATTACTTTTCATGCATTTTTAACATCAAATCTAGGAATTTTAAGATAGAAATTAGGGGTTTTTAATAGAATTTAAGGATTCGATAAAATTGAGTTGTGTTAAAGCATGCGGGTTGGGCTATCTACCTTTACGTCGTTATTTATTTCATGTTATATTTGGTTTCATGCCTTAATTGCTACATGTTATTACTTGTTATTAGATCTGTCAAATGGGCCGGGTCGACCCACAAATTGGCCTACATAACCTATTAAAATTGACCCTTTAACCGGCCCATGACCCACGAAACCCTAACTGGATCAACCCATTAATTTAAGGGCCTTGGGCCGGTTTATAATATTGTCACGACCCAAATCGATGGGCCGCGACGGGCACCCGGTACCTTACTCAACCGAGTACCAACGTAACGTATCTTTTTGTATCATACTATTATAGGTAAATGAGATAGAAAGGCTGCTGTGAGATAACCAGAATAAAACATGAGGAAATACTCAACATAGGACGACCCAACATGTAATACAAACTTATACATATGACATATGGGCCTATAAGACCAAAATAATCACTCGTATACTGAACATAGGCCGAAAAGGCCATACAATCTTTCACGTACATGACATATGTCTACAACCCTCTAATAGTAGATAAATACCATAAAGGTCGGTACAGGGCCCCGCCACACTAATCAATACATGTCCAAATCATACTGACCAAATAAGCAACTCCGGAGCAAATGGAGCGCACCAACACCTTCCGCTGAGCTGATAGCCTACTTGGAGGACTCGCAACCTGTCTATCGGGACCTGCGGGCATGAAATGCAGTGTCCCCAGGCAAATGGGACGTCAGTACAAATAATGTACCAAGTATGTAAGGAATGAAAATCAGTAAATAAAAGATATGAGAGAAACATGGAGTAAAAGAATAAACATGTAGTCTGAATAGCTCTATGAATCATTTCATATTTATAATATCATACATATGCATATAATTATCATACCATGCATAGGTATATGTGTACATAACATCATCAAGCCTCTGAGGGGATCCCTTCATATCATCTCGGCCACTGTGGGTAAATCATCAACGTATACCAGCTGATTGGGTGGTGGTACGTATATAACGACGTAACCTCGTATCCCATATGTCACGACCCAAAATCTATTAAAGGTTGTGATGGCGCCGGACACCGCTGTCAGGTAAGCCAACCATAAATACTCAATTTGGTTCTCGTTTTAATATTTTGAAATCATATTTTCCTTCCATTAAATAGTAGAAGATGAAATTTACAGAGTAAATCATAATATTTTTAAAACATTTCAATACAAAACAACTCATAGTCACCCCAAAACCCGGTATCACAAGTGCATGATATCAACTAGGAATGTAAAATAAAATACAGCATCTGTCCGGAATACACATTTGGACAGGAGAAATATAAATACTCTGAAGGAGACTCTGCCGGCTGCGGGTCGTAATGTGGAATGTAGCTCACGTAAGTCCCCGTATGCATACACACCTCTGCTCTCACAAGGCCACTAGTCACATATGTACCTGCACAAAAATGTGCAGCAAGTGTAGCATGAGTACGTAATCTACGTGTACCCAGTAAGTATCTAGCCTAACCCCGGAGGAGTAGTGACGAGGGGTCGACATAGACACTCACTAGTGGTCCAATAATATCAAGTACAGTAAAGAGATAAGTAAATATGAGGCAGAGTAAATAAATGAGGTAAACAAGTAATAAATGACATGGTACTAATTCCCTCTCTTTACGAGGAACTCAAGCTCTCCATTAGAAATTTCCTCCTTAACCAGAGCATATATATATATATATATATATATATATATATATATAGTAGATCTCATCAGATAGATCGTCATAACTCAAATCGGGAAAACTCACAGATATACTGGCTTTTTGCCGAATATTACGCACGCATCCATGAGGATATGATATAGGAAATGTCGAGGCATACGGCCCGATCCAACATAAGAATTTAAACTATGCATTGCCGATGGTCGAATGGCCCGAACCATAGGTACATCTATTAAACTGCCGAGGCGAACGGCCCGCTCCCATGAGTGTGTGGAACATAATTCCTGCCGAGGCAAACGACCCGATCCCATAAGAGTGAAATACAAATTTCTACTGAGGCGAACGACCCTATCCCATAAGAGTGAAATACAAATTCCTGCCAAGGCGAACGGCCCGATCCCATAAGAGTAAGAAGTTTTGACGGGTCCTTGACCCCACTCACGAATAAACGTGTGAGTTGTAATTTCTTTAAAAAAAACTTTCAATGAAGTATATATATCGCGGAAACATGTCGTAAGAGGAGTAGAATTATTCGGTGACTAATCATGAACTCGTGAAGTCTCTACAATAACAAGTCTAGTCTCAAGTAGTAATGTAAAACAGAGGAATTTAATAGGCGAGAGACTCTCAAATAATACAGCTATAGCATGATATGAATCTAAGCCTACCCGGACAATAACATAAATGTAGCTACGTACGGGCTCTCGTCACCTCGCGCATACGTAGCCCCCACAACAAGTAGCACACATCAATATACGACATCTAGGGGTAATTTTCCCCTCACAGAGTTAGACAGGATACTTACCTCGCTCCGAAATTTTTAACCGGCTCCAAAGCTTCTCTAACACCTCAAACCGATGTGCGTAGCTCCAAACTAGTCAATTAAGATGCAACCCAATCAAAATGTATTCTAATACTCATAATTAATCAATTTATAATAATTTCCAACTCCGCTCAAAAAATCAATAAAGCAACCATCGGGCCCACGTGCCCGGATTCGAAATATTTTCGAAGACAACACTACCCATAGCACTAAGAATTCAAATATATAATTTATTCTCAATTACATGCCAAAATTCGTGATCAAAATCCAAGAATACCAATTTCTAGGTTTTTCTTCAAAATTTCAAATTTCTATAAATGTTCATGCTTGAATCCATGTAAAAACCATGTATTTAACTCATAATGTTAAGAAATCACTTACCCCATTATAGTTGATGAAGATGGCACTCCAAAAGTGCTCCAAAATCCGCTCCCATGGACGAAATGAAGTGAAAATGAGCCAAAACCCCGTTTTATAAAAAACTCACTGCCCAGCGATCCTTGCACCTGCGGTGCAATAGCCGTTTCTGTGGCTCCGCACCTACAAAAATTCCATCGCAGGTGCGGTTCAAGCTCAGCCCAACATTCCCGCATCGGCGCTCCATGTAGCGCATCTGTGCATCCGCTTCTGCGGTCCATGCGCCGCACTTGCGCCCACCGGTCGCTCCTGCGCCTTCGCAGGTGCGCCCAAATGTTTCGCATTTGCATTTGCTGACCAGCCTCCTCTCCTTCGCACCTATGACTCATGGCTCACACCTGCGAGCTCGTACCTGCAGCCCTTTTCACGCAGGTGCGATTGCACCAGATATCAGGTGCCTCCGCATTTCATCCAAGTCCAAACTCGATCCGTTAACCATCAGGAATACACCCGAGGCCCTCGGAACCTCAACCAAATATACCAACACGTCCCAAAACACATCACAAACTTAGTCGAGCCTTTAAATCACATCAAACAACGCTAAAAACACGAATCACTCTCCAATTCAAACTTAGTGAACGTTGAAACTTCAATTTCTATAATTGATGCCGAAACTTATCAAATCACGTTCGATTGACCTCAAATGTTGCACACAAGTCAGATTTGACATTACGGACCTACTCTAACTCCCGGAATCGAAATCTGACCCCGATATCAAAAAGTCCACTCTCGGTCAAACTTCTCAAAAACCCTTCAAATTTCTAACTTCCGCCAAATGACCCCGAAATGACCTACGGACCTCCAAATTCACTTGCGAACGCGCTCCCAATACCAGAATCACCATACGGAGCTATTCTCAGACTCGGAATCCCAAACAGACGTCGATATCATTGAAATGCACTTTAACTCAAACTTATAAAATTCTTCAAAAATGCCAACTTCCATAATAGGCGCTGAAACACTCCTGGGTCATCCAAAACCCGCTCCGGACATACGTCCAAGTTAAAATTCATCATACAAACCTGTTGGAACCTTCAAATCCCGATTCCGAGGTTGTTTAATCAAAAACCAACCCAGAGCAAACTCCTCCAACATAAAGCTTTTGAAATTAAAATTTTCTCTCCAAATCAACTCCGAACTTCTCGAATTTCAATTTCGACCACACGTTCAAGTCATAATACCCGAAGTGAAGCTACTCAAGGCCTCAAACTGCTGAATGACGTGCTAGAGCTCAAAATGACCGGTTGGTTCATTACACCATATACATATAATATAGGCGAATATAATGCCATATGGTCATGGGTCAATGTACATGTATAAATGAATGAAATGCATAAGAAGTGCGTTAATAAGATTTCTCTGAATGTCATAAGATCAATATACCTTTCGGATAACTTTATCAACTATATATTGTTCTGAGACCCATGAACAGAGGATATAATAATAATTTATATGGGGAATCAAGAACATAGGCACCCCTAGTACTTCTATGAATAGAGTCATTTATGAAAGTTGTGCATTTGCTCATTTCGTTTGTATCGTATGAATCATGCCAAAAAGAAAAAAGTGATAGCCTTAACATACCTGAGCCGATTCTCTTGACAATCCCTCTAACACACGTCAATCTCGATAAAACACGTAACGGTGAGATCGAAGTAGGAAAAACTCCGTATAATATTCTTGAGAAAGATTGTACCGTGCTCTCTTAGAATTGCATCCCACGCTTCTATTACATACTATAATCTTCATATAAGTTTGCCGAAGCTTTCCTTCCTTACAATGTGATTTAGTGAGTCTTTCCTTTGTATAACTTTCCTTCCTTAAATTTGCTGAAGCTTTCCTTCTATAATCTATACAACCATTTCCCTTAAATAATTTAGAGGGGTCTTTAATCTTAGTGGGTGTGGGCTCCACCTATATGATGACTAAGCCACAAAACTCTCTTAAGGTGCCATCTTGCTATATGAATTAGAGTCATTTGTTGGGGTTTTGATCAAGACTCCCTTGGCTGCCACGCTGGGGGTTTATTAAGCTTATCCAAATAGCTTAATTACTTAGTTAATCTCTCACTAACAATCCATAATTATCCAATTATTTACATAATTAATAATTATCTCAAATTACTTAAAATACTACTCACTTTTAACATACTTTGTATACCTTACTATTATGGTCATGTGGTACCTTATATGGAACAAGTCCATAAATACCGGGTATTATAGCTTAGACCCTTTTTTAATCCCAAAATGTCAAACTTCGAAGAAAATCATCTTTCTTATGGAGTGCATACTTAGCTTATCTTAGTTCCCACGCATGCCGGAATTTTGTACAACTCATATGATCTCGAATATTACTTTTGATTTTACTTTCCGTTCATTAGCCACGGTAGGTATACCACACGATCTAGAGTAAGAAGAAAGAGTGACAATCCTAAATGCCTTGTAGCCTCCTGCTTATTAAGTGTGGTGCACAACACACCCATAAACAAGACTCTACTAGACACGGCTTGTAGACTCCCTAGGAAAGAACTACTCTGGTACCACTTTATTCTGAAAAATTCAACACGACATTCTTTCTCTTTTATCTCCCCTTGCTCCATCTACTGGCTCTTTGGATGGCCTAACATTCTCTCTCTACTAGGGATGGGAGCCACACTAAGATAATATTTATCCCTTCCAGGCTTCTAGTGCCTATCTTTGTAGTACCCATGTCTAGCTGTACTATTTTAGAGTGCACCATCTGGGTGTCTCACAAGGAGATCTATTAGCACATTTGCACTATCCTTCGGAAATGTCAACTAATACTAACAATCCATCCACAATTTTGGGTTACTCTAACCCCAGCGTGATCCTGATATTCCATGCTTATCTTAAACTATATTTGTCAGCTCCCATAGGGCATAATGTAGATGGGTGTGGCTAATTGTATATATCTCTGTTACTGTTGAAAGTAACTCGGAATGCTTATATTTCTCTGCTTGAATTGTAAATACTGTTAATCTTCATTAACTGGGTACCTCGTACCCTTCTTCACCTTGCTTTTTTTACTTGCTGAAACTTATGTCTACCTTCTGATTCTCTTATTCCTTTTTACCATACGAGTGGATAGATATTGTTTGTCTATGACCTGGACTCAATTCTTTCTTTTAACTTATACCGGAGTCTTCTAAGGCTGTATGATTGTCAACATATATGCTGCATGGATAATACTCTAAAATCTTAAGTGCTTTCATAACGTAACTAACTTTGGATCATTGATCGAATAATTCCTTTCGTTCCTTCTCAGCTTTCTGCCCCCTTGTTGCGTGCTTGCATAATGTTCTGGAATCGTAGCATATCTGTAGGATTTGAATAAATGCAATCTCGTTCCTTTCGTCTTTTCTCTGCATTCTTCCTTTACTACTCCATAGTTACCTTTTCATCTTTGGCGTTTTGTTTTTCTTTTCACATCTTCATTGACATCTTACTCGCCTTGCGGTAACCCTTCTATATCAGGGATCGTTGAATTTCTTACGCACAAGGGTGACAATTAGTGTAACTGGCACACTTATCCCTTAAGCTTAACTCTGCTCACCCTCTCACCTTCACGAATTTACTTATCACTTGTTTGAAATAGCATAATACTTATAGTCTCAAAATAATCTCATTCCCGAACTTACGTCGATTAACTTACGATTAAACTTTAACGTACGAAAATGCGGGATGTAACATCTCATTTTCGAGCTTTCATCAATTTACTTATGGCGTACTTTCAGGTACGAAAATATGGGGTGTAACATCATTTCCCCTTTGGAACATTCGTCCTCGAATGTTGACTAATGCACTTATCATTATCATAACCTATAGCTCTTACGAATACTTTAGTACTCTCCTTGCGATCTAGGCAACTGTTCTGTGAAAAAATCCAAAGGCCAGGGCATTCTCCCTTTAGGACTCTTTCTCACACCACGACTTGTGGTCGGAATTCTTTCAATCTCGTAACTATTGCTACATTCTATCATGCAATCTGTACGACTTTGTCATTGTATGTGCGTCTATGCGACCCTTTTCTCATTTCTCATCCAGCCTTTAGCTAATCTCTAGGCCTCACTTTGTGAACATATACAGAATTATGAAAAGTTGTGCCTCTGGGCGTCTATGGCTTTACTACATCTAAGTAGGTCATATTATACCATAACTCTTACTTCGGTTTACTACCAAACTCCAGGTTACTGAGGTCTGCTACCAAACTCCAAGTTACTCTCGTTGCTTATCCCATACGTATAAATCTAAGTCCTTTAATGCTTCCTCATTACTGTTCATCTGAAGAATGATGGCCTAATCTCATCTCATACTTTGTAACTTTTATCCATACATTGTTGATTCACCTCAATATTGATCTATAATCTACCACTGATAACTTGAAACCTCTTACGTAATCACTAAATCTCACGTTTCATCTAGGAACATTTGAAGTGATTTTTCCCGATCCACCTGGGGGCGATACCATACTTCCATAACCGTATTTCATAGCATCCCAATGTGATTCACCTTATGTGGGTATTTTAATCCTGTGCAATTCATGAAATCCCCTTCTTCTTTTTTTCTTCAAATCATTACTCAATCGAAGGCCCAAACGTCATCCTTTATCTATCATAATTACACCCTTATTCTACTACCAGGGCAGCATTCCATCTCTTCTAAATGCTATTATTCTTAGACTCCTTTGAGTTCATTCAGGTTATACTGAACTTTCTATAACTTAGAGAAACCATTAGCTTTCTTGCTTTCATGGGCTTAATCCCGAAGACTTATCCATTCTCGTCACCCTCTCACTTGCCTTTCCTTATCCTTACTCATGTCTTCTTAAAACCTTGTCGCTTTGATACCACTTTCTTATGGAGTGCATACTTAGCTTATCTTAGTTCCCATGCATGCCAGAATTTTCGTACTGTCACGCCCCAAACTCGGGGGGCGCGACCGGCGCTCAACCGAGTGAACCCGGTCGAGCAAGCCTGTAAGATACTTTCTACCCAACTCACACATGATTAAGAGAAGACATGATTTCATTAATTAGACAGTAGGAAGATCATATATACAATACTAGATCGTCTCATTGGTTACATCACTTTTAAGTGTCAAGATACACACATTCTTATGATTCGAGTGGAACAAGAGATCAAAACACAATATAATGTGTTTGACTTTTCTAACACCCATGTACAACCCACATAGTGTCTATAGTGTCTACGGAGCCTCTAAATGATACAAAAGAATGTTATGATAGTGCCGATAACAAGGTCCCGGCTATAGCTCAAAACATGATAATAATATGAACGAAAGATACAATACATGACCCCGGGATGAAGTGGGGCTCACCAAGTCTGTTGGGAAGAGGATGTACCACTATCGTTGATCAACACTACCTGCTATGGAACCACCTGCATCCATTTAAAGATGCAGCGCCCCAGGCAAAAGGGACGCTAGTACTGTCGAATAGTACTAGTATGTAAAACTAAACACCATCTCAATAGAATGAATAATAATACAAGGGGGAAACAGTCATAGTTTCAATAAGAGCTTCAAATAATACTAAAACATCAAGTAAGGATCATATAAGTTCTCAAGTCAATTTCCATGTTATTAGGTTGGGTGATCTTTAGTGCCCTATACCATAAAACACAATACCACCGTATTCTTACACGTAGTCCGATCACGGCCCGATCGGCTGGGTCGTCTCATTTGAGACATCAACCATAACCACAAATTTCAATTGTCATTTCTAGTACAGTCACCACCATGTGTGCAGCATGGCATCCGATCACGGCCCGGTCGGCTAGGTCGTCTCACCCGAGACATTACATTTTCAATCAATCATCTCACTTCATACTTCATTCACATCTTTTCAATGCATTGGCATGAGTGGCCTCAATTAGAAAGTCATTCTTGGCACTTGGCCGTATTTCATAATTCCAGTTTCCCCTTTCCACATTCAAACATAATTATCATCATCAACAACAATAAGGCCTACCATTTAAGGCATTAGTACACATATGAGCAATTTGGGAATCCTAAGCACATAGATGCTTTTTATACAATTTTTGCATAACAACCTTTATTCGATCTTGACATGAAGTCTTAACATTTCTAACACATATTCCACATTTTGAACACATCCTCAAATGGCAAGATGATATGATGAAGTATTTAGAATAAATACTGAACATACGTCCTTCAACACAAACACATTAGGAATAGCCAATTCTATTATGATCAATTTGGGACTTACACCAACTACATGAACACCGTGGGATTCGATTCTAAGAAAAAGGGGGTTTAGCCAACATATCTTAATTAAGCTTCCTTTAAACTTTAAAAGGTTTCGGAATTCTTAACACTTCGATCTATTTTAGAAATATAACAAGTTGGACCAAAATTAGGAAGATGATCATGATTCTAGCTCATTTGAGCATATTATCAAGCACTAGGTGTGCATTAAGGTTTTTAAGGCCCTTTAAAAGATTCCATCATCCCTCAACCCATTCTCTACCATTTTTAGCTCATAACCTTCCTACATTATTTGATAATACATGCATACAAGATAACAACTCCCACATCTACGAATTATCTATCAAATTATCCCATTTTTTGTACATTTTCGAAATTAAGAGATAGCGCATAGACTCTTACCTTTAGGATGAAGACTTTCCTTGTTAATCTTCAATGATTGAGCAAGAATTGATGGATAATAGGTTGAAGGTTACTCCCCCACTCTAAGCACTCTTTCTCACTCTAAAAGTATCAGACATTTTGCTCAAAATGGACTATGGCATATGTTTTAACGAAATGGGATCGGGTTTAAAAATCTCAAAAATGAAGCTCTGGAACAGGGTATGCGATCGCATATGCGACCGCAGAATGGATATGCGGTCCGCATATCGGCCGTATAATTTGGTGCCAAAAACTGAAAAAACTCAGCCTGGGTCTGCGGTAGTTGGCCCGCAGACCTGTTCTACGGTCGCATAATGCGCCGCAGAACCTCCCTCCATAAAAATCCTAAGGCTGATTATGCGATCAAAGTGCGACCCGTGAAATAGTTGTGTGGTCGCATAACTGGCCGCGAAATTGACATAAAAATGGCCCAAGTAGTTGCTTCACTCTGTGGCCATTATGTGGCCCGCAGAGTGATTATGAACCCCGATTTTTAGGAAACAATTTCATGGGGCCTTACACATACAACTCATATGATCTCGAATATTACTTTTGATTTTACTTCCCATTCATTAGCCACGGTAGGTATACCACACGATCTAGAGTAAGAAGAAAGAGTGACAGTCCTAAATGTCTTGTAGTCTCCTACTTATAAGTATGGTGCACAATACACCCATAAACAAGACTCTACTAGACACGGCTTGTAGACTCCCTAGGACAGAACTGCTCTTGTACCACTTTATTCTGAAAACTTCAACAAGACATTCTTTTGCTTTTAGCTCCCCTTGCTCCATCTACTGGATCTTCGGGTTGCCTAACATTCTCTCTCTACTAGGTACGGGAGCCACACTAAGATAATATTTATCCCTTCTAGGCTTCCAGTGCCTATCTTTGTAGTACCCATATCTAGCTGTACTATTTTTGAGTGCACCATCTGGGTGTCTCACAAGGAGATCTATTAGCACATTTGCAATATCCTTTGGAAATGTCAACTAATGCTAACAATCCATCCACAATTTTTGTTTACTCTAACCCCAGCTTGATCCTGATATACCATCCTTCTCTTAACTATATATGTCAACTCCCATATGGGATACTTGAGATGGGTGTGGCTAATTGTATATATCTCCGTTACTATTGAAAGTAACTCGAAATGCTTATATTTCTCTGCTTGAATTGTAAATACTGTTAATCTTCATTAACTGGGAACCTCATACCCTTCTTCACCTTGCTTCTTTTACTTGCAGAAATTTCTGTCTATCTTCCGATTCTCTTATTCCTTTTCACCATACGAGTGGATAGATATTCTTTGTCTATGACCTGGACTCAATTCTTTCTTTTAACTTATACCAGGGTCTTTTACGGTTGTATGATTGTCAACATATATGCTGCATGGATAATACTCCAAAATCTTAGGTGCGTTCATAACGTAACTAACTTTGGATCATTGATCGAATAATGCCTTTCGTTCCTTCTCAGCTTTCGGCCCCTTGTTGCGTGCTTGCATAATGTTCTGGAATCGTAGCATATCTGTAGGATTTGAATAAATGCAATCTCGTTTCTTTTGCCTTTTCACCGCATTCTTCCTTTACTATTCCATAGTTACCTCTTCATCTTTGGCGGTTTTTTTTCCACATCTTCATTGACATCTTACTCGCATTGCGGTAACCCTTCTATACCAGGGATAGTTGAATTTCTTATGTACAAAGGTGACACTTAGTGTAACTGGTATGCTTAGTCCCTTAAGCTTAACTCTGCTCACCCTCTCACCTTCATGAATTTACTTATCACTTGTTTGAAATAGCATAATACTTATAATCTCAAAATAATCTCATTCCCGAACTTACGTCGATTAACTTACGACGAAACTTTAACGTATGAAAATGCGGGATGTAACATCTCATTTCTAAGCTTTCATCAATTTACTTATGGCGTACTTTTAAGTACAAAAATATGAGGTGTAACAAATATTTTAACCCATTGAACTGGACCGAACCTGAACCGGTAGCTGACCCACGGGTCAACTGACCCGGACCAGCTCATATATATATATATATATATATATATATATATTCTAACAAGTGGTAAAGACTTGAATCCAAACATTAAAGAAAGAATATAGTACCAGATATTATGAGGCGTCTTGCCGAAATAGTCGAATTCCATATGTTTTAGACTATTAGTTATGGAAATAGTCAAATTCCATATGTTTCTCAAGTTTTAATATTAATAAAGTATAGTTTTTCTTTCATTTTAATTCTAATTGGCTTTAAGGACATGTAATAATTTCAAGTTCGTATATATGTATAAAGTTCGAAATTTTTATCATTTATTAGTTTTTAACTTTTTTTTATTAAATTGGATTCCGCCCATTAGGGCCTAAGTTAAGGGGTTACGGGTCCGGGTTGGGTCAACATGTTGTGATTAATGGTTCAAATCCGGCCCGGCCCCTATAAGAAAGTGAACCGGACCGGCCCGGTTAAGGAACCACTGGCCAAGAGTCAACGGGTTCGGGTTCGAATCCGGGTTGGGTCGACCCATTTAACAAGTCTACTTGTTATCTGTTATTTAATTGCTACTTGTTTCAATTTATTCTTTCCTCACTCAATACATGCTTACCTTCTATTCGTTCTTACTTGTATTAATTGTATATCTTCTTTGCTTCATGTTTTATGTCCTTTATTGTCTTTATATTACTTGTTGTACTTTATTACGTTATTCCGATTCATGTGAGTCCTTTAGCTATTCTTGGATTGATGATTCGTCGTAGTTTGTGATTTCGAGTTATTGGTTATTCTCCGTTTGTACTGGTAATTCCTTGATGTTCCGTACGCTTTATTCCCTTTTCGTGTTAAGATTCCGTTATTGGTTGTGTTGAGTTATTTGTGTTCGTGTGTTTGATATCGAGAACGGGTTGCACGCCGAGATAATGACATGATATGATATTGGGATCGGGTTGCACATCGCAACAGATATTGTGATAAATGTTGGGATCGGATTGCGCGCGCAACAGATATTATGATAATTATTAGGATCGGGTTGCCCGCCGCAACAGAGTATGATGCGTTGTGATTGTTAGTAGTTGTAGAGTTTTATCTCCATTGTGATATGAGATTTGAGATTATATTATTCTGGGGGCCTCTAGTAGTTGACCTTCGGGTTCGTTTTTATGAGTTTACTGCTTTATCTAAATTTCTTAATTCTGTTATTATTAATCATACAAGTTTACTGTGAGTGTCTTGTCATAGCCTAGTCACTACTTCGTCGAGGTTAGGCTTGGCACTTACAGAGTACATGGGGTCGTTGTACTCATACTACACTTCTGTACTTTTTTGTGCAGATTCGGGTGTTAGTTCCAGCGGCGCATAGGGGAGTATTGCCCAGATCACTTTGCTCAGGAGACTTGAGGTAGAGTTGTACGGCGTTCGCAATCCCTGAAGTACCCAATACTGTCTTTACTATTTACTTTGTTTCAAACTATTGTATTTCGTTCGGACCATATTTGTTGTATTCTACTTGCTCATGAATCTGTGTACTTCAAACGTAAACTGCGCTACGTTTGTATTTATCACATCTATTTCAGATCTTTTCCGTTTCGTATTGTTAATATTCTGCTTTTAAATTGCTAAAAATAGTTAATTAATTAGCTAATGTGGACTTACCTGACAAGCGGATGTTAGGCGCCATCATAGTCCCACGATTGATATTTCGGATCGTGACAAGTTCACTTCCCACTGTTCAGTCCTGGATGTTTCATGTCACATGGGAGATTGTAATTATTTAACAGAGTGAAAGCAAATATTGACACTTCGTTGAACAGCATAACATAAACTAACAACTAACTGAAAATATTAAAGACCAACTTCTTAAAAAGTATGTGTTTCGACTCCTCGATCCTCAACAAGATTATTAGGACTTTTAATTTCTGTACAAAACTTTTGGTACTTTTTCCTTGAAGAACGATTGCTTGGGATAGATCTAGTATTATATGAAATGTTTTCCTTGTTAAAATTATACTTCTTGTGTTTGGTTGCATTAAGTTGTCAAACTCCTCAATGAAAACCAAAGCGGAAAAAATAACCTTCATTATTTGTCGACATAAGTATTTTTTTCTTTAGAAGTATATCAACTCTTATTTCATATCACTTAGTTTTAACAACATTGAGGTTTCAGAACAAAAATTATCATCAAGATATTATTTTCATGTCATATCCTTACCTTCTATTTTTACATATATCATGTTAGCGAATTTCTGCACCCAACAAATGTGGAATACACAAATAAATCTAAAAGAAATTAAACATTCCTGTGTAAACAGTTTACCAAACATATACTTTGGTCTCATATCGAAAATTTGTTCGTAAAGGGTTTTCAAAATCATGGGAGTAATATGACAATAATATTTTTTGCTAAATCCCAAAAAACAAAAGAAGATAAATAGATACCGTTTCTAGTGCTACCTCACACACACAAAATGAAAAGAAAAATAAAAGAAGAAAAAAGGAGAAAGGGAAGAAACTTCAATATGGAAGAAACTTAGTAACCGTTTGGACATAAAAATTACTCCTATAATTTTTGAAAAAAAGTAATATTTGAAGTTAGGTTAAAAAATAATATTTGAAATTTAAAATTATATTTGAACGTGTATTTCACTTGAAAAAATATTATTGAGTGGAGAAACAAAAATTTCTAAAGAACTGGTCAAAATCGCTTTTTGATTTTTGAAAAATTCATTTTCGAAAATTTTACAAAAACTTGTAAAATTTTGTGGACAAACATATTTTTTAAAAAGATATTTGAAAGGAGATGTGTCGAATCTTCACGGAAGGGAGAGCTCATTCTTTTGCATTACCGGTTTTTCAGGTAGGAGGACTAGTAGTGACGGACATTTGACTAGTTGTTAATTCTATCTTTAAAAAAAAATCCCTTATGATATTTGATATCTGCGTTAAAGCTCAACCAATTCAGTCGAAAAGTTTCACTTTAGAATGAACGCTTTTTATCAAACAAAATTTCATTTTTAGGGCTCCCATCAATAATTATTAATGATGAAGGAATGTTATTCCACGATAATTTTCAATGATGTAAATTTATTCATATTAATATTTACAACCGATTCAGTGAAAAGGTATTTGCAACAAGCTACTTAATAATTATATAAATTAAGTAATATATATATTACTTTAATTTATGACTTTTAAAACTATTTTGTATAATTTAATATAAACAATCTAACACCAATTACATTACAAATAAAATATTCTTTTTTATTTTTCTATTTTGATGAGGAGTCAAATTAGTGATGTATATTTCGCCATGTGTTGTATATTTACGGGCCAAAGTGCCAGCACATTACCATGAATGGTCCTCGATATTTTGCCCTTCCACGTAGAACCCAAATTCTTCCGGAAAGCTGATGATACATTAATCTGAAAAAGTAAGAATTGACAAATGACAATAATAATTTCTGAAATGGAATTAGTGTATCATTTACAGACTGGAAGAGTTAAATTGTTTTTCATTAGACTGGCAGTCGGCAGATATGTAATATGAGTAATGCATGTGTCCAAAATTCTACTCATACATATAGTATAGATGCTAAATATTCCATGAAAAATTCCAATTTCTGAACTTTTCGATACCAAGACAAGATGCTTCCATCACGTACCATCAATTTCTTTTTATATCTTTTATTTTTCGTTTGTCTTTTCCAAGTTGCGTAGTAACATTTTCTGTGGAAGATAGAGTCTAGTTCATCCCAGATACTCTCCCTCGTACTAAACGACAACGAGGTATTACTATAAAACATAGAGAACCAGAAAAATCCAATGATTTCTACGAGGACTTTTTCATGTAAAACATTTTTTAACTAACACATTTATATCATGTCAAACGCACCTTAAATCTTGCATTTTGTTATTTGCGACTTGTATAACCGGTTGAATTCGAAAATTAAGTTTTGCAAAATTGTTATTTATATAAATTAGGTGTTGTTGCAAGCGATTGTGTAATGACCTGATCGGGCATTTTGAGCTTTAGTGTTCCGTTCGGTGCTTTGAGACTTTGAGTAGTTTCATATGATGTATTATGACTTGAGTGCATGGTCGGTTTTAGTTTTCGAGTGGTTCAGTATTGATTTGGAAGAATACTCTCGGAAACTTTAAGTTGGATAGTTGACCAAGGTTTGACTTTTATGTAAACGGATTCGGTAGGTTCGTATGATGATTTTGGACGTGTACGTATGTTCGGATTCGTATTTGGACGTTCCTAGAAGGATTCAACACTATTTGTCAAAAGTTGGCAATTTGAATAACTTAAGAGTTCATAAGTTTGACCAAGAGTTGACTTTGATGTTATTGGACTCCAATTGGTGTTCCGAGACTTTGAATAGGTCTATATAGTTTAATTTAACTTGTGTGCAAAGTTTGAAAGTAATCCGAAGTGTTTAAGTGTGCTTCGGACACTCTTTTGAAAGAATAAATATTTAACAACTTAAGAAAAATTCTATTCGGTTTGAGCGTCGATTCTTTGTTGTGATGTTCTCGTGAGTGTTTTGAGGCTTTGGATAAGTTTGAATAGTGTATTTATACTTGTTTGTATAATTGGATGGGGTCTCAAGAGGCTCGTGTGTGTTTTGGATCATTGGTTGAGAAACTAGTTAAGTTAAGGATTTGAAGTTTGACCAGGGTCAATATCGGGTGAAGATGACATCTTTTTAGTGTTTTGAGTGCGCGAGCAGGTTCATAGCATATTTTATGATTGAAATGTATATATGGTTTGTGTTTGGGAGGTTCCGAATGAGTTTTGGGTGCTAAAACGAAGATTTTCTTATTGTTGATTTTTTTTCTGGTGTAAATAATTATGAAAATGACATTTATGTCCCTGAAAGTTTTTTCAAACTTCGTTTAAAACTTCAAAACATCATGTATCCCTTATTTTAAAACAAAATTGGGTGATTCGCTATCTTGGGTGTAATCTCGCAAGGATTATGTTGGGCTTATCAAATATGAGTTTTGGGGTCATTTAGGATCTGATTCGAGCTATAAGAGATGCTGCATTTTTTTACTTGTTACGGAATTTAATCACTTTTTCTCACATGGTTTTGAAGCTCGGATTTGACCAAGTTTGGGGAAATTTTCACAATTTGGATTGGGGTAAGTATTTTTGACTCGGATTAATTTATATTGCATGATTCCAACCTTAAATTTAGCGATTGTTTGATGAAACAAATTAAAGAAATTGGGGATTTTAGTAAAAACTTTTCTAAAACATAAATTGATGATTTGAAGGCCGATTTGAGGTCGGAATTGGATGAAACTAGTATGGTTGGACTCGTATTAGAATGAGTTCGGAATTGTTTGAGTTGTCGAGTTCCGAGGTGCGAGCTCGAGGTTAACTTTTTGGGTTGACTTTTTTATTTTAGTTAAAGATCGAAACTTTATTATTCGGAATCGTTTCCTATGATTTGTATTTATGATATTAAGTTATTTTGGCTAAATTCGAGCCGTCCGGAGGTTGTTTCACGCGGGAAGGTCTTCTTAGAGTATTGATTTAGCTTCTTTGAGGTAAGTGTCCTGCGTATCTTTGTTGAAAAAATTGTTTCTAGTAAAATGATATTGTTTGATACATGCGGGGGTGATGTATATGCGAGGTGACGAGCATATATGCATGTGGCAGGGTTTCCATGCTCGGAAGGGGGAAATTCTATGATCCTTTGTACATTGATGAACTTTATGATTCTATTGCCTTAGGTGTTACTTGATTCCTGTGATAATATGAATACGAATTTCAAAGCTAGAGACTGTGCTTTAGCCTATTACCATTTGATTAAATTTGATGGACTCTTTATGGAACTGTTGATGTGCAAATTTGATCGTAACTATACCTAAATCATGAATACATTGCTACGGCAGTTATTCTTGAGATACTTGGGTTCCATACTTGAGTTGAAGATCCCTTTTGAGATTTATTGGGATACTCGAGCAATGGGGTTCTTGAAGTCCATTGAATTGCTTAAATGTGCAAGAATTGTGATTCTCGTTCACGTGGTGCATTTTGCTTAACCACTCTTCTTGAAGTTATTCGTGCTTTCTACTTTACTTGTTGTTGATATATATATGCTTGGTGAGGAAGAGTGTAAAGCATGAAGGGTGATGTCATGCCATTGTTATACATTATCATGTGAGGAAGAGTGTAAAGCACGAAGGGTGATGCCATGCCATTTCATATACATCATTATGCTCGAAAGATAATGTCGTGCTATTTCATTTAGATTATCATGTGAAGACAAGAGTAAAAGTACGAAGGGTGATACCGTGCCATTGCATTTACATTATCATGTGAGGACAAGAGTAAAAATACGAAGGGTGATGTCGTGCCATTATTTTTATATTATCATGTAGTCATGGCACGAAGGGTGTTTTCGTCCAAGTGAGGATGAGAGACATGGATTATATTGTGATATTATTTCCTTGTGTATACGTTTATGCCTTTATCCTGAGTTGTTATTATTATACCTATATTTTCTATGATGCTCGTGGTTGTCACGTCTTTGACTTTTCCTTATTTGCTATTGTTCTATCTGTGCCTTCTATTTGTTAATTATTGTTACGGTCATGTCTACCTTCTTAGTTGTTATATTTACACCTATGCCCTTCTTCGTTTGTTGTGCTCTCATCTAAACCTTCTACTTTACTAGATAGTGAAATTCATGTTCTCCTACCTTAATTACTATCATTACTTCTGTGCTTCTCACCATGTCTGTTACCGTTGTCCATATGCTTTGTCTTGTTCGTTATTGCTATCTGTGTATTTTTTACTTTGTTGTTACTCCTATTGGCATTTCTTTTACCTGGTTAGTACTCTTGTATATATGCTTGGTGAGGATGAGATAAATGCACGAAAAGTGTTGCGTGCCAATTAATTTGACATATATTCATATATTTGGTGAGGAAGAGATAAATGCACGAAGTTATTGACACAGGAGCTCCTATAAGTATTACGGTCGGGGGAGCGACTCTAGGACAAACTTTTAACGTGCTTGGAGAGCATGTTGATAATTTAGGGCATGTAGATACTAGTACAACGTCTCCTATTCATAGATCTGCGCCCGCCTTTATACAGTTGGATACAAAATTATCTATTTTTGAAATAGGAATTAAATATCTTGAATACATTCCTCATACTATGAAGATTCATGGATTTACTATGTTGTTTTGTGGTTATCGCTTAAAGAAAAGAATTGGTTGTGATATTGAGAAAAATTACCATGATTTCCTTTAGTAATTATTTACTGCTTCACATATTTGTTCTTGTACTCTTCTCGGTTATTTTTAGTATGATTTCGTCACGAACCGGAATTTTTACCGTCGGGACCGTGATGGCGCCTAACATTTCACTTGCTAGAGAAACCGACATTAGAGAATTATTAAGCCAATTATTATTCAATTTAATAAATAACAACAAATAAGCTAAAATAAAATACAGCGGGTACGGAATAATATATAAACTCCACCCGGATTCGGAGTCATAACTCACGAGCTACTATGATTTACTACAAACAGAGTCTGAAAAGAAAAAATACACTATTTTGGAGTAAGGAAACAGTAAATGATAAAAACTAGAAAGAGACTCCAGGGTCTGCGGACGCCAGCAGATCTACCTTGGGTCTCCTGACAGCAATCCAAGCTGCTAAGTCTCACGATCAGCTAAGACCGGTACCAAAATTTACACAAGAAGTGCAGAGTGCAGTATCAGTACAACCGACCCCATGTACTGATAAGTATCGAGCCTAACCTCGACGAAATAGTGACGAGGCTATAACAAGATACCCACATAAATAAACCTCTGCGGATAATAGTATATGCACAAGAAAATAACAGTAAGAGCTAAACATGTACTATTGGGAGGGAAAACATGCTGAGGGAAATACGAGAGAGCTACAGCAGAATGGTAATTTGAATAGTCAATGTACTATGAATCAATAAGAACCAGTAAACACAGTAAAGGGAAAATAATGCACGACATCACCCTTCGTGCTTTTACTCTCAATCTCACCATAAGATCAATAGAAACGGCACGGCATCACCCTTCGTACATTAACTCTCATAACATAGCACGGCATCACCCTTCGTGCGTTAACACTCACAATGTGGCACGACATCACCTTTCGTGCATTAACACTCATAATATGGCACGGCATCACCCTTCGTGCATTAACACTCACAATATGGCACGGCATCACCCTTCGTGCATTAACTCTCATAACATGGTACGACATCACCCTTCGTGCATTAACACTCTCCCTTACCATAATGCAATGAACAAATAATAACAGGGAGATAGAATAACAAGTACAAGCCTTACTTCAACATTTGGATCCACAATATCAACCTCAACTTCGGAATAAATACTCAATTATCACCAAAAGATCCGTAAACATGATAAGAACGATCAATTTAACAATACTAGTCTAAACATAGATAACATGAACAAAGGAAGCTATAATTGCAAGAACCCAAGTCCCGCTCACATGCTTTAACCCGACTACAATGCATAAGTACTCGTCACCTCACATATACGTTGTTCCCCAACATTTAAACATGTAGCAAATAGACAAACAAGTCCTATTTCCTCAAGTCAAGGTTAGACACAATACTTACCTCGCTCCAAAGGCCACTTAATGCTCAATTACCGTTTTTTCTCTAGAATCCACCTCCAAACCACACGTATCTATCCATAAACGACTCAATAATATCAAATATTGCTAAAAAAATCAATTACAATGTATAAATTTAGATTCTCCAAACTTTCCCCAAAAACGTCAAAAATCGACCTCGGGCCCGCTTGGTCAAAACCCGAGGTTCAGACAAAAATCCATTCACCCATTCACTCCCGAGCCCGATTACATAATTTATTTCGCAATCCAACCTCAATTCGAGGTCTAAATTCTAATTATGTAAAAATTCCTAATTCTATCCAAACCCCCAATTTCCACCTGAAAATCCTAGATTTTAGGTTGAAAATTCATGAAATGTAATGGGTAATTGAAAGAAAGTAGGTTAGAATCACTCACTAACAAATTGGGGAAGAAAATCTTTTAGGAAAATCGCCTCTAGGTCTTCTAGTTTTGAAGTTTTTGAAAGAATAGCAAAATCCCGTAATTGGGACTGTTTTAAGTCATTGGAGTCAGGAGTTCATCGCGTTCGCGTGAAACCTGACATGTTCGCGAAGAGCATGGCCCAACTGGCTTACGCGATCGCGAGTAACTCCACGCGTTCGCGAAGGTCTAGCCCGCCTCACCTCCGCGTTCGCGAGACTGGGCTCGCATTCGCGTAGAGTTACCTCAACTCCCCTGCCACATCTATCTAACGCTACGCGTTTGCGTATGGCTGGTCGCGTTCACGTAGAGCAGGCCCCCCAATGCTCCGCGTTCGCGACCAAGGTTTCGCGCTCGCGTACAACAAAATCTGCCCCAGCCCATTTTACCCTTCGTAATTACGGGAGTATATTCGCGACCGTGAAGAAGGAAACACCAGACATCAATCAATTCTTAATTATAGTGGACCTTTACCGGGCTCCGAAACTAAAATACGGACCCGGTATCAACAAAACCAAACATCAGTCAATTCTTAAAATCATTAAACTTTCAAACTTTTAATTTTTCATCAAAATTCCTTATCTCGAGCTAAGGACCTCAGAATTCAATTCCGGGCATACGCCCAGGTCCCAAATTATGATACGGACCTACCAGGATCGTCAAAACACGGATCCGGGTCCGTTTACTCAAAATGTAGACCAAAGTCAACTCAAATAGTTTTCTAAGCAAAATTTCATATTGTTCACATTCTTTAACATAAAAGCTTTTCGGAAACACGCTCGGACTGCGCACACAACTCGAGCAGGGTAAAAATGAGATTTTTAAGGCTTCGGATCATAAAATTAGGTTTTACAACATAAGATGACCTATCGGGTTATCATATTCTCCACCTCTAAAACAACCGTTCGTCCTCGAACGGACATAGAAAAGTACCTGGGCTGGTGAAAAGATGTGGATATCTACTCTGCATATCTGACTCGGACTCCCAAGTAGCTGCCTCAACGGGCTGACCTCTCCACTGCACTCAAACTGAAGGGTAACTCTTAGACCTCAACTGTCAAACCCGCCAGGCTAGAATAGCCATCGGCTCCTCCTCGTAAGTCAAATCCTTGTCCAACTGGACATAGCTGAAATCTAACACAAGGGACGGATCGCCGTGATACTTCTGGAGCATGGACACAATGGAATACCGGATGAACAGCTGCTAAACTAGGTCGCAATGCGAGCTTGTAAGCCATCTCGGCCACTCTCTCCAAAATCTCAAAGGGCTTGATATACCTAGGGCTCAACTTGCCCTTCTTTCCGAATATCATTACACCCTTCATGGGCGATACCCGAAGAAACACTCTCTCTCTGACCATGAATGCAACATCACGAACTCTACGATCGGCATAACTTTTCTGCCTGGACTGGGCTGTGCGAAGTCGATCCTGAATAATCTTGACCTTATCCAAGGCATCCTATACTAGATCTGTACCCAACAACCGAGCCTCCCCCGACTCGAACCACCCAACTGGCGACCGGCACCACCTACCGTATAATGCCTCATATGGAGCCATCTGAATGCTCGACTGGTAGTTGTTATTGTAGGCGAACTCTGTAAGGGGTAAGTACTGATCCCACGATCCTCCGAAGTCTATAACACATGAGCGAAGCATATCCTCCAAGATCTGAATAGTGCGCTCGGATTGTCCGTCCGTTTGAGGATGAAACGATGTGCTTAACTCAACCCGCATGCCCAACTCACGCTGTACTACCCTCCAGAAGTGCGAGCTCAACTGCGTACCTCGATCAGAAATCATAGACATGGGCACACAGTGAAGACGGACGATCTCGCAGATGTAAATCTCTGCCAACTGCTCCGAAGAATAGGTAATTGCCACAGGAATGAAATGCTGACTTAGTCAGCCTGTCCACAATGACCCAAATAGCATCGAACTTTCTCTGAGTCTGTGGGAGTCCAACAACGAAGTCCATAGTGATACGCTTCCACTTCCACTCAGGAATCTCTATCTGCCGAAGCAAACCACCAGGTCTTTAATGCTCATACTTTACTTGCTGATAATTTAGACACTGAGCTACATAAGCAACTATGTCCTTCTTCATCCTCCTCCACCAATAATGCTGCCACAAGTCTTGATATATCTTGGCGGTGCCCGGATGAATAGAATACCGGGAACTGTAAGCCTCCTCAAGAATCAACTCACAAAGTCCATCCACATTAGGCACACAAACACGACCCTGCATCGTCAAAACTCCATCATCTTTGACAGTAACCTGCTTGGCACCACTGTACCGCATTCTGTCCCTAAGGACTAACAAATGAGGGTCGTCATACTGTTGATCTCTGATACACTCAAACAAAGAAGAACGAGCGACTGTACAAGCTAGAACACGACTGGGCTCTAAAATATCCAACCTCACAAACTAGTGGGCTAAAGTCCGAACATCTGAGGCAAGCGGCCTCTCACCGACTGGAATGAATGCAAGGCTGCCCATACTCGATGCCTTTCTACTCAATGCGTCGGCCACCACATTGGCCTTCCCGGGGTGGTACAAAATAGTGATATCATAGTCTTTGAATAGCTCCAACTACCTCATTTGCCTCAAATTGAGATCCTTTTGCTTGAACAAATTTTGAAGGCTCTGATGATCCGTGAATACCTCACACGACACACCGTAAAGATAATGCCTCCAAATCTTCAGTACATGAACAATGGTTGCCAACTCTAAGTCATAAACATGGTAATTCTTCTCATGAACCTTTAACTGCCGTGACACATACGTAATCACCCTGCCATCCTGCATCAATATTGCACCGAGCCCAACACGGGACGCATCACAATATAATGTATAAGATCCTGAAACTGTGGGCAACACCAACACCGGTGTTATAGTCAAAGCAGTCTTGAGCTTCTGAAAACTCACCTCACACTCGTCCGACCATCTGAACGGGGCACCCTTCTGGGTCAACCTAGTCAACGGGGCTGCTATAGATGAAACCCCCTCCAAAAATCGACGATAATAGCCTGCCAAACTCAAGCAACTCCTGATCACCGTAGCTGAAGTGGGTCTAGGCAAGTTCTGAACTACCTCAATCTTCTTAGGATCTACATGAATGCCCTCTGCTGATACAACGTGCCCCAAGAAAGCGACTGAATCCAACCAAAACTCGCACTTTGAAAATTTAGCATATAACTGGTTAGCTCTCAGAGTCTGAAGTACAATCCTGAGATGTTGCTCATGCTCCTTTCGACTGCTGGAGTAGATCAAAATATCATCAATAAACACGATCACAAAGGAGTCCAAATAAGGCTTGAATACTTAGTTCATCAAATTCATGAATGTTGTTGGGGTATTTGTCAACCCAAAGGACATCACCAGAAACTCATAATGCACGTAACGAGTACGAAAAGTTGTCTTAGGGACATCGGATGCCCAAATCCTCAACTGATGGTAGCCAGACCTCAAATCAATCTTCGCAAATACCTTGGCACCCTGAAGCTGATCAAATAAATCGTCAATCCTCGCCATGGATACTTGTTCTTGATGGTGACTTTGTTCAACTGCCGATAATCTATGCACATCCTCATCGATACATCCTTCTTCTTCACAAACAACACACGTGCACCCCAGGGCGAGACACTAGATCTAATGAAGCCCTTATCAAGCAAATCTTGCAACTGTTCCTTCAATTCTTTAAACTCTGGCGGGGGCATACGGTATGGCGGAATAGAGATGGGCTGAATGCCCGGAGCCAAATCAATACAGAAATCAATATCCTTGTTGGGTGGCATCCCCGGCAGGTCAGTAGGAAACACCTCTGGAAACTCACGAACAACTGGTACTGAATTCATAGAAAGAACCTCCGCACTAGAATCGCGGACATAAGCCAAATAAGCTAGACACCCCTTCTCGACCATACGCCGAGCCTTCATATAAGAGATAACCCTGCTGGTAGAATGGCCAGGAGTCCCTCTCCACTCTAATCGAGGCAACCCTGGCAAGGCTAAGGTCACCGTCTTGGCGTGATAATCCAATATAGCATGATAAGGTGACAGTCAATCTATACCCAAGATAACATCAAAATTGACTATATCGAGAAGTAGAAGATCTACACTAGTATTAAGACTCCTAATGGTGACTACACACAGAGGATAAATGCGGTCCACAATAATAGCATCCCCCACAGGTGTGGATACATACACAGGAGCACTCAAAGAATCACGAGGCACAACCAAATATGAAGTAAAATAGGATGACACGTAGGAATAAGTAGAACTCGGATCAAATAGAACTGAAGCATCTCTACTGCAAACTGAAACAGTACTTGTGATAACAGCGTCATATGACTCAGCCTCAGGCCTGGCTAGAAATGCATAACATCGGGGCTGGGCCCCATCACTCTGAACTACATCTCTAGGACAGGCCCTATCTGGTTGGCCTCTACCTCTAACGGCCCGACCTCTACCTCTAACAGTCTGGCCTCTACCTCTGGCTTCCTGAGCAGGCGGTGCACCAACTGGTGCCAGAACCATGGCACGATAACCTTGATGCTATGAGATGCCCGATGCCCGAGGTAAAAATCTAGCAATGTGTCTTGGATCACCACAAGTATAACAGGACCTCGGCTGCTATGACTGCTGACCCTAAAACTGACCTTGTCGACCTGAGTAACCACCCTGAAAACTCTAGAACGGAGGTGCACTAATAGTAGCTGGTGGTGCACTGTAGGCTAGCTGGTCGGAATAAGGCATTTGAGGGCCACGACCACCTAAGGCATCGTGGGATGCCTGGAGTGCTGAATGAAATGTCCTGGGAGGATGGCCTCTATCAAAAGTACCCCTGCCTCCAGATGAGGCACCGCTGAACCCCGGAATGACGTGGTCTCTTGCCAGACCCCTGACCTCCCTGAGCAAGAACCATCTCGACTTGCCTGGTGACTTTGGCAGTCGTTTGAAAAGAAATCTTACTCCCAGTCTCCTTAGCCATCTATAATTTGATAGGCTGAGCAAGTCCGTCAATAATCCTCCTCACCCTCTCTCTCTCTCTCTCGGTAGGAAGCAGAATAAGAGCATGACGGTCTAAATTCACAAAACGGTTCTCGTACTGAGTAACAGTTATACTGCCCTGCTGGAGACGTTCGAACTGACGACGGTGCTCCTCTCTCTATGTGATAGGGAGAAACTTCTCTAGAAAGAGCTGAGAGAACTGGTCCCAAGTAAGAGCAAGCGACCCCACTGGTCTGGTCAACAAATAATCTCTCCACTATTTCTTGGCAGAACCAATCATCTGAAATACAGCGAAATCGACCCCATTAGTCTCCACTATACCCATGTTCCGTAGCACCTCATGATAGCTGTCAAGATACTCCTGGGGATCCTCTAAAGGAGCACCACTGAAGTGAATTGAAAATAGCTTGGTAAACCTGTTCAATCTCTACAAAGTCTCGTAAGACATAACTGACCCATCACCGGTCTGTGCCGCAGCAACCGGCTGAACTACTTCGACTGGATGAGCGACTGGAGTCTAATACTGGAGGCTCTGGCTGCTGTCCAGTTAAAGAAGTGATACGTGTTCTCGCCATCCGCGGAAGGACAAGAATAGAAGCGTTCAATCAGCAATGATAGAATAAAATCGCACGACAGAGAAGAATAGAAGTGAAATTTGTTCCTAAACTTCATAGCCTCTGGGAGATAAGTACAGACGTCTCTGTACTAATCCCCCAGACTCTACTAAGCTTGCTCGTGAATTGTGAGACCTAGGCAACCTAGTGCTCTGATATCAACATGTCACAACCCGGAATTCCTACCGTCGGGACCGTGATGGCGCCTAATATTCCACTGGCTAGGCAAGCCGACAATAGAGAATTTTTAAGGCAATTTTTATTCAATTTAGTAAATAACAACAAATAAGCTAAAATAAAATACAGCGGGTACGGAATAATATAAAAACTCCACCCGAATTTGGAGTCACGACTCACGAGCTACTATGATTTACTACAAACAGAGTCTGAAAAGAACAAATACACTATTTTAGAGTAAGGAAACAGTAAATGATAAAAACTAGGAAGAGACTCCAGGGTCTGCGGATGCCAGCAGATCTACCTTGGGTCTGCTGACAGCAATCCAAGCTGCTAAGTCTCACGATCAGCTAGGACCGGTACCAAAATTTGCACAAGAAGTGCAGAGTGTAGTATCAGTATAACCGACCCTATGTACTGGTAAGTATCGAGTCTAACCTCGACGAAATAGTGACGAGGCTATGACAAGACACCCACATAAATAAACCTCTATGGATAACAGTATATGTACAACTGTTACACCCTATATTTTCGTACGTAACAATGTATCGTAAGCAAACTAATGTAGGACCAAAAA
>AWOL01S0023501.1:0-13384 GCA_000715115.1 Nicotiana otophora | reverse complement strand
AGAAATGTAGGGTAAGGCTGCATATTATAGACCCTTGTGGTCTGGCCCTTCCTCAGATCTCACGCATAGCGGGAGCTTAGTGCACTGGGCTGCCCTTTTTTTCTAGAATACAGCTCACTGGTCATTACTAAGGAAGCTAAATCTGTCGATGATCCTTTATATTCTATCAAATGCTAATTTCTGAGAGATGTTTATTACAGGATAGAAAAATCAACACAAATGTCGATAAAAGGTAGAAAGATTGCTGGGAAGGGGGAGACAATGGCATCACATTATGCATTTGGACAACTTGAAGACGAGATAATTATTAAGCATAGACTTCTGACTCGGACAACCACCACTAGAGGTGAACCGCCACTGAAGAAACTCCAAAAGAAGTTTACTACTTTTGCCTCGGAGATAGAGAAGGAAGCTGATAACTACGGAGATTGTGAAAGACTTGCTAAAGCATTCTTGCAAGAGCTAAATGCGTTTGAGATTCCGCTCCTAAAGAGCAAAACAGTAATAGATGCAAATGTTAGAGAAAAGGAGAATTTCAACGACCTGAAAGGTGAAATCAACGTGCAGATTTTACAAGCTCAGGCGGATATAGAAGATCTCAAGAGGCAACTTGAAGAAAGCAAGGTTGANTTTCAACGACCTGAAAGGTGAAATCAACGTGCAGATTTTACAAGCTCAGGCGGATATAGAAGATTTCAAGAGACAACTTGAAGAAAGCAAGGTTGGAAGGAAGCATAAAGAAGAGGGTGAGGTGATCAGGAAGTTGATTGCTATGCAACCTCCAAGATCCGAAACTCAGAAGGTTTTAACAGAGCTTGAGAAAGAGATAGCTGCGTTGGAAGCAGAGAATACTGCTAGTTCAAGGACATTGGACCTTCGAAAAAAGCAGTTTGCCCTTTTATTGCATGTGGTACGTATCTTGCTACGGACTTACCTTCCGTTAATGCTCTTGGTTTCTTCAGGAAGTTTTAGCTCGGAATGCATTGATTGCTGTTAGTGATTTAAAGTTGCTAAGTATACTTTATACATCAGAGATAACTGATTCATATCACTAAGTAATAGGTCAAACTGTTATAGAATATCATTCGTGTAGCCCATTTGTGCATTTTAGTTGCACTTAACGTTTTAGCCGATCTTAGTTTTTAATACTTTTTCGTCTTTGACAACACTGTTAAAAGTTGAATGTGAGATTTTTCATGTTTGGAAATACTCTGTTTAGGTACATAGAACTTTTTTAGTAGTACTTCATCCGCATTAGAGAAAAACTTAATTGGTGAAAGTTGCACATATCTTTTGCTGAATGTCCTTTTTTTTGGTTTCAGGTCGATGAATTGCAGAACACAATAGAGGAAGAGCAGAGGAGTTTAGTCGAAGAGATGAGGAATGTAGTCGATGATCATAACAAGAGTGGAGTCGAGGATGCTACTGTGGGTCCTGAGGCAATGATTGTGGATTAGCTAGTGAATCCCTAGCTTTTATATGCTCGGTTTACTCTTACGTAAGATGAGGATTGAGGGTTGTGGATTCATGGTGTTTATATGATGTTTCTGAAAATAATGTAAGACATCAATCTAACTTAAATATCTTAATACAAGAAAGAAAGTGTTGGTATTCAGGTCTTGTAGTGCTGCTAGATTTTGCCAGGTTCACGTCTTACTGCAACATGTGTAGGATTTTCATCTCAGCATTCATATGAAATGCTAAGCTAGTTAGGTTGCATATCTGGTGTTGCCAAAGAAACATTTGCTTCATTAACAGTCTCTTCTATTGTGCTTCCAGGTTATATTTGGATTGTCCAGAAAGCTTAATTTCTGTTGAGATTGCTCAGGGTCCATTGGATGACTTCTGCTATGGGAGCTCAATTTTGGGATGTATAACATTAAGTGAAATGGGTTTGGTCATTGTCGTTTAGGATTCTGTACTTTTTGTACACATCTTGTACAATATCACATTATGGATAGCTGCTGCTTTATATGTACATTGTCTTTGGAGAGAGCATGAGAGATAAGTCTTGAACACCTCCACATCTGACTTGCTTGAGAATCAGCCTCCTTTTGCTTATATCTGTAGATTACACTCCAGAATTATCAACTTAATCAGCCTTCCTCCTCTCTTGCTCCCCAAAAAGTTTTTTTTTTTTTTTTTTTTCCGTTTCTTAATTTTCTGTTGTATTATTCTGGAATATACAACAACATATCCAGTGTATTCTCACAAGTGAGGTCTGGGTATTATTTTGGAATATGAGTAAGAAATTGGTCAAAAAGACATTTACAGAAGGAATAGAGGTAAATGGCCTTCTAATTTCTTTTTAATCAAGTTTTGATGGAGAGAAACAAGAGAAGGGTTATACTTTTATAAACATCTCCCATAATGAAATGTCTAAGTGTTTTAGTTTATCGCTTATTAATTATTATTAGGATTATCAACTGCATGTTTTATAAAGTGAGATTTTGGAGGAAATGTGTTATGTAGATGATTGCTCATTTATCGTTTATAAAATCACCTAAAATTATTTATTAGTTACTCCCTTTGTCCAAGTTTAAATTTCTTTCGGGTCTGGGGTGAGCAGGATGCCCTTGCAGGAACGGAAGGTAGGCTAGATTAAAATTAAACTTTTTTATTTGTAGGATAATACTGGGTATGTTGTTGTTATTCGTAGGATATATGTATGGATGTGCAACTACAATCAGGCCTCTCTATAACCGCATCCCTATATAACAACCATTCAATATAAAAGTCAAGTTTTTCCTCAGAACCGATTTTTTAAGTTTATATTTTACCTATCTAAAACAATTTTTTACCTATCATAGCAACAACCATATTTATAGTAGATCACTCTTCGTAAAATTACCTCTCTATAACATCCATATAGGATCTTTAAAATTACTAATAATAATTCTAAGAATATGCACACAATCTTTTCCATTAAATAAAGTTTCTATCTTGCATAAGATATAAAATTTGAAGATTTGCACATAATATCTTTTTCATTGGACAATTTTCCAAAAAATATTTAGATAGAAAATTTAACTGTTAAGCTCTTAGATTATCTTTAAGGAAAAACTATTGGATACCTTCTTGCTGAAAATTTGGACACGATATTCACCAATTCAAGCGTAATATCGCTAGTAAGAGAATGAAATACATGAAACAAGCTACAATTACAAAGTTATTCCATCAATCTTTAGTTTTTAGGTAGCTTTAAAATGTCTACCTTAAAGTTTAAATATTTATATTTTTAGTTATGAATTTATTAGTAATGTATTAGCTTTCTTCAATATTTAACTAGTGAAATATACAATTCTTTTGAGATTTTAAATTTGAATAATTTTCTTATCTTTTATATGTAACATGAAAAAAGGTAAAAAAAAAATTACTTTTTGGATAATTTTTATCTATAACAACCAAAAAATATTTAAACGTCAAATGTTGTTATAGGTGTATAACAATCATTCACTATAAAAGCCAAAAAATATAGGAACAAATGAGGTTGTTATAAAGAGGGTTGACTGTATAAAAAGAAAAAGTAATTACTGATATATTTTCTAAGATATTCAGCTAAAATTAAAACATTTCATGAATCCCTTAACAAATAAAAGTTGTCAAATAAATTGATAATGTCTTTCTTCAGAGTTTCACCATAATAAAGTCTGGATATTACACCTATGAAAGAACGTCATTCCAATGTTGTTCTATCTAGGTGCTCATATTCACAACAATTTCACTTGCATCTACAGAAAAGTAGTAATAGACTTAATTTAGCTAGCACTTGCAGAAACATAATGTGGGAACTGGAGACAGATACAGCATAAATAAGCACCTGTCAAAAACTATGCATGTGCAAAGTTCTCTACTATTTCTGAAAGAATGACAAATGCTGCACCTCCAAAAATAAGTGAGAGAGTGATCTTTCCTCCAGGAACCAGCGGGGGTAGATTTGGAGTTTGAGTTGATACCGAATATCTGTCGGACCAGGACATTGCAGCTGGAAGAAGTCCGAAAAGCACCAAAACTACAAAACCACAAGCACACGAATTATATAAATTGCTCAGAATGATATTGAATAAACATATAGATAGATGGACAACGATATGCAGCTGATGGCTGATGCCACATTACATTATGTCCCAAATTGAAGTTTTGAAAATTTCGGGTGCTAGCAATAGCGAAAAAGTCATAAAACAAAGGGCAGCCCGATGTACTAATATTCTACTATGCGTGGGGTCTGAGGAAGGACTAGACCACATTGGGCCTACTGTACACAACCTTACTAGTTCTACATGTCAAGGAGCTATTGGCGATTGACCTATTGTTTACTTTTTATATACTTTTCCTACCGCCACCTCTAGGCCTCCATCCTCAAAGGGTGCACAATATGCAACCAAACTACTGAACTTCATCCCCTGTATCCTTTCGTTACTCCAATGCAAACAGCATGTGATAGCATTTGTATTTTGTTTCTAGAGAGAAAAGGATTCCACGGAATGAATTATTTAATACTAAATACATTTTTCTTTGCTTTGATGTAATTCATGAGACTGTGTACACCATCTTTCCTCACTGTTTTACATATTATTCTCCAACTGCTCGGTTATAGTAAAAGAAAGTTATACTGTAGGTAAGTCTCCGTACCTCCATAGGTTCCAGCAAAATCCAATGCTTTGAAGAATATCTCTGGATCTAGCTGTGAAAGTATCAGGGGAGGCACCAAAGTAAGTAGGTAAGGCAGAGGCCTGTTCGGACCTGATGGTAGTTTCAGCACTGTCAGCAGTTCAATGACAAAAGTAAAACAGAAGTTAGACCTCATAAAGTGTGCTAAAAGAAAACTTATTACTGTGATCAAAACAAGCTTATTAAGATTATGTAACATAGTGAAATCTACAAGGTAATAACATTGCTAGTAGGTTTAGCTCAAAACCGTTTATGAAAGGTAGCAAAGAGTGAATAGATTTTTAAGGCATAATTTTGTTCATCGACTCCACAAAGAGAAGCTAAAAGGGAAACAAACTCGGTAAAATAAGCGCCCGGAGAACTCAGGGGCATAGAAGATGTGTTAATGATTCCTCTGGTAATAAACCCTCCTGTTTTACGCCCTTTTGGCTTCCTGATAGTGACATTGTGGACAACCAACATCTCAATCACTCCCCTTTCTTTGTTTCTAGATACTCGAAGCTAAAAAAGCTGTTGTCTGGTAATTACTGAAAGGGACTTCACATTTTGTGCTAATAAGCATTGGCTTCTCGAGGACACTGTTGTAATCACTTTCTTATAAAAGAGATGTTCTAAGATTTCAAATTACCACACCATCCTTCCACCTTAGTTCCACAAACTTCCCGCTTGAGAATGAAGGTGCAACTTTTACATTGTTTTAATTGGTTAAATACATTAATCACCTTCGATTGAAAGCGCTTAAGTAATGGTGAAGAACCAGTGGAGGAATGTTTTAAACTAATTACAAATGATGAACATAATCAGGCAATTGTGGTACAAAAAATACAAGTGCTTTCCAATAAATAGTGAACCCAAAAAAAAAAAAAAAAGAGGAAGATTTTATGCAAGACAATCATTCGCAACTATACTAACTGCAAACCAAGTTTCGCTAACAGAAAAGCCCTGAAAATAGTACATGAACATAAATTAGATGATTACTGAGCCAAGTCACTCACAGTCAGCAAGAAAGTCCACAAGGCCCAAGACAAATCCGATATAAGAAGTAGCAATTGCCAGAAGCGAAAAGACATCAACTATTGGCTGCAAACACAATGTTTAGTTAAGAGGAGAAAAACTTTCAGTGCCGGCTTATTTTACTTCATTTCAAAAAAGAAATATAGTAGATCATTGTAATAAGTACCAACCCCAACAATTCCATTAGTAGCCCGCAGTAGTTGTAGTGGATCTACAATTTTGTCTGCTTCAGTACCAAGAGTTGTGATTGTTCCCAAAATGACACCATCCCAAACAAGAAACAGAGCAAGTGGAATTGCTGTCCCGAAAACTATAGCACTCCTGCATCCATAACAATTTAATTTATTTAGAACATAGCAATAGCCAACTATATAATACTACCTGAAATATTGATAAGACGTTATATAAAGCAAAGATGAACCGAGTGAAACAGCCTCTACAAAGGAAGCTGACCAAATTTTATATGTTCGTAAGGTATGGCTTGCAGCAAAATAGCGATAATCACCTGACTTTTGACAGGTCCCCTTCAAGATTTGTACAGAGAACAGGTACAACATTCTGAGAACAAAAAGCAACCGAATATCTTAGATGCACAATCCCGGGGTGACTATATGAATTGATTGGAAAATGCTTTTACCTGATAAACAAAAGAAAGTGCAATTATGGGTATACTTTGAGGAGCAGCTTCAAAATTAGCTTTCAGAAGAGCCTCCCAGTGCAAGTCTCCACTGGCAACAACCTTAGGCATAAAAGATAGGATATCAATATTTCTCTCTAAGCCATTTCCAATGCTTTACATGAAAGCTTGATATAGGTGTTTCCGAGACATGGATTAATATGGCAAAAGTTTGTCATTGACTTTTTAAAGTTGTTAAAATTTAATACATCGCTTGGTTTTTTAGGTTTCGGCATGTATAAACAATAAATAAAGTAGACCATATCTATTAAGAAGCCCATCTTAGTCAATAACCATCTATTAATGTAATGTTCATATTGATGGGGCCATGTGAAGTTATTAACTTCTTTTACGTGTAACTTTATAGCTTCAGGAACTTCCATTAAGAAAACCTGTTGGCAAGAATCATTTTACCATTTCATACAACACCTCTAATAAAAATTCTATTAATGTGGTTTCCAAGAAACTTATTAAAAAAGTCTGCACTTGATGTATGGGAAGATAATATCCTGTATCATGTCTACAACGTATATAAACAACAAATAAAGCTGATCATGTCTAAGCATTAAGAAGCTCAATCGAACCGATAATCATCTACTAATCTAATAAGCATATAGTATCTACCATTAGTACTATGTGAAGTAAGGATCTTCTTTCATATCTACCATTATAGCTTTTGGACCTGCCAATGAGTAAACCTGTTGGCAAGAAGCATTTACCATCTCATGCAACATCTAAATACTAAAAGAACCTAGGCATTCTAACTAATTCAGGTGGCAGCTAATCTATGTTGGTCTCACCAGACACCTATCGAGGCATATATTGGCATGAGTCAGATACAACAGCACCAATTTCAATGAAGTACAGAAACACATTCTCTACTAAGAAGAATATCAATATTGCACCCTTACAAGTAATATGCAAAACAAATATTACTATCCTAAAGATAGTAATAACTGCCTTTTCTACTTGATTAAGAATGGAAATTACCACAAGAGCTGTGAAAGAGGCGACGATACCAAGGACAAGGACACCGTTAACCGACCCGATAGTTCTCTGGCTAAACAAAATTAGAAATTGTGTTACTTTCACAATCTTCCAAGGATGAAAATTATGTATCATTTTGCAAAAAGAAAAGGGCTTATTCCTCCATGTAGAATAGAACAACAATAAGATTAACTGAGCAGTACACACTGCCCGGGGCATAAGATCATGCTTTGTCAGTATTTAGCAATGTTTTCCTTTACCATGTTGAAAAGACCGTATCCATGAAATGAATTTACATACACAATGTGAGTATTTGGTAAAGCAGACGGCGTTCCATATCTGAACAAGGAAGAACAGCATTACTGGTAATAACAAATTTTTTCTTCAGGTGTTTATATTTCGTTTACAGTTCTTTAGATGTAACAAAGAATTAAGGAACCATAAATCACAGGAAGTACACAAACCAAAGAGTACAAGTTGAAGTTAAACCATTTATCACAAAAGTTTCTTTCATATGAATATCGACGCATGTCAGAGCATCCATCAGCTGGTGCGCTGCACTTTCATAGACAAGTTTTCGTGGACCTTGTTACAAAATGCACTAAACCTTCAGGGATCAATTCTTTTTAAAAGTAATGCATACTTGTAGTCATTGGTTTTGAAAAGGAGTTACTGATCATGACAATAAGAAAAGAGGAACGCTGCCAACAAAAATGAGAAAGTAATGTCAAACCTTCCAGAGAAGCAAATCCCTCCAAGAAGCAGTGAAAACAAGGTTGCGGTTTCCCATCTGCATTCATAATGCTTCCATCAACTTTTGCCTAAAAAAATCATATGAAAAAATTTACAATATTCTCCAAGAAGCTATGAGAAATTAATGCCAAACTTATGGCGCTTTGAAATAACACATACAGGAAGAACAAAACATCCCAAAGACATCATTTTGACTATTTAGGAAGAAATGGTAACCCTAAAGGATTATCATTTGTCTTCTGTAAACAAACCTATCTGGAAGTAAACTTCACGATTTAATAAAGTAAATCACACTCCAGGCGATGAATGTAAGAATGTTGCATAAAGCTTGGACAGCTCATCATTTTCCTTCACACTGAATATCATGTCTGTGTTAGTCAAATAAATAAAGCCAAAATTCAGTTTTAAAGCATTTAAAACAAAAACAAAAACCATAAATCTGTTTGCAAATCTACATCCTAGATTAAGACAAACCAAAAGGAAATGAGGAGTAAGTGAACCCATTTCCAAGTAAACTCTTTTTAACTGATATATGGCATAATTTTATTTCTAAAATGCCTGCTCTCAAGTATATTCAGGAGTGGAAGCAATGCAGGTAGAACCTCCAAGACCAAGAGGTACCACGAGGCCATAGTCCATCGATAACATCAGGCATCAACCTTTTCTTTAGAAGTATAAATTGGAAAGCCAAACTCTTGAGAATTGTAAAAGCCCAAAAGTCACCACAGTATAGCTATTTGCTTTTTTCTAAACAACTAATTTGTATGATTACATGATAAAGGAAATTTAAAGACTGTCATCAACTAAAGCATAAAAATTACATAACTGATGATAGTATCCGAAAGTTTTAAGGAAGATTTTGAACATACGATGGAATCCCGCTGAAGTTTGTCAATATATCTGAAGAACGAGCGACGTAAGCAACAAGAAGGGCGTAATGGATGAAAATGTACGACCAGCTGCCGTTAGAAACACAGTTTCATCAAACGAAAAATTATTCAAATCAAAAGTGTGTGTAAAACTAAAAATACTTGATTCTCATAACTAAGAAAACTATGGGAGGGGAGAGGGGTTTAGATCAATTAATAATGGGTTAACATACATCAATGAATACCATCAAAAGACAGTTACTAAAACTTGTTTTTCCTTTCTCTTTTTCACTCAAAGCAGTCGATAAATCACTATAGTAACAAGGCTCACTGAAAAAGTTTTGGAATTCAAGCAAAAGATAACCAATTTTTGCAGCATTAGCAATGTAAGATCAACCTACCAAGCTACTTGCACTCCTGTATTTCCTAGCGTTCTCCTGACCATTGACACCTGAAATAACCACGTTCCATTAGGATAAGAAATGAATGGAATTAGAAGTTGAAATCAAAGAAAGCATATCGGATTAGTATAGCTACCACATCTATAGGAAGTGAGGAAACAGCTTCATATAAAAACGACGCGTGATGAGAAGTGTAGATGATACTTTATTAAACTTTTTAAAAGAAACTAATGTGAAATAAGACCATCTATTTAAAATATTTTAAATGTAAAAACGGTTATCTTGACTTCCCATTTCACATTAGATAATGACAGATGATATCTGCTTTGAGAGAGGAGATAACATTAAAACACCCAACATGGAAAAGAAAAATGGAAGTTCAAATTTCTAAGTTCTGTGAGCATAAGCTTTTCTCCACGCAGAGTAATGGGTGGTCCTGAGTAATTTAACAAAACCATTTTCTTGAAGAAGGAAGAAAAGAAAATCTATGCTCAGATCAATAAGTATCATACCAATGACACACCGCCTGAACCAAGCTCACACATTGTCTTCACATTTACTTCCGCAATAAGCAGTCCAGTCACTACCTGCACCATTTTGGATTTCCAAGAATCTTATTGATGCCAGAAAATTGAAGACCGGTTTAGGAGTGGGGAGGAAAAGGGGTAAGAGGAATCAAACGTAGCAGTCAGAAATATAAGCAATAACATACTATTGATGTGGAGGTTATTACAGAGAAGAATCTATAGGGGCAACTAGTGAATTAATTAATCGACTTTTACATTTATACTGGTTTTCAACAGATTCTTGAGAAACCAGATTAGAAAATGATAAGAAAATGAAAAATGGAGAAATTGAAAAAATGCTGAATCGTTTACCATAAAAATCCAGCAAATAATGCAAACTACTGCAGAGGCTAGAAATCCAGATTCTTGTGTGACGGCAGGAATAGCAAGAATACCTGCACCTACCTATTCACGACACATAGATGATAGTTTACTGTAAGTCCTTTCATTCATGTTAAATAAGAGTAAAAACATAGGAGACATGATGCCTAACGAGAAAGAATTTGCAATCAGAATATGCTCGAGAATTGTTGATATTCATGGAAGGAAGCTACTACCATCAAAACCAAAAAATGTACGCAGCCAGGAAAAACTCATATATTCATATTTTGAAATCGTCGACTTCCCCTCTTCATGCATTTCAAATAACTTTCTCATACTCCCTTAAGCCAATCAGAGTCTACACATTAATCAGGAATGGATATTAAGAATTGAGTGTCTGTACAGGTTGCTTTATTAACTTTCTTATACTAGTAAAAAATGTGGCTTTAAAGTTATAAATTTAATTAACTAAAAGCTTCTGGTAGAGTAACATTGGATAGGATGCTAACTTTCAGCAACGTAGATTTGAAGATTTGTTGAATAGCATGAAAAAGATTGTCCTAATAAATGGGAAGATATTTTGGGACAGTTAGAAGAAGATCAGTTGTATAGCAGAAAGTCGACTGTGCAGAAGTACAAGTCTTGATATGTAACAACCACATAAAATTTCGGAATGGGAGAAGATCACAACAAGAAGCTTTTTGGAATATAAGACCACATAAGAAAGCAGGCAACAGAAAAGTATTTAATACTAGGAAATGAACCACGATTGCACATTAGAGGTGAAACGAAGAGAAAGAAACCTTTGAGCTTCTTAACGAACCACTCATGATTATATAGGTCACACCTAGTAATAGTAATTCTGAATCTATGTGTTACAGGATCAGCAACATCCTGTAGTTGTTACACATGTCACATAACATCCCCCAGTCTTCATTTGTTTTCTTGGATGTGCTATATAAAGTAAAAAATGATAGCATGGGAATATGTGATCACTTCTAATTTATAGGTAGTCGATGAGAGACATTCCCCATGTGACCATTGAACCTCATAATGAAGAAGATTACTTCATCTCGAAGCACTGGGGAAGCAAAGATATTAGTAAAATTCAATTCTCTGAAACAAAGAAGTAGCTAACAGTGAGCAGAACAAATTCATCCATTTGCATAGTCTTTTGAGAGTCCACTTAAGGACTACTTTTTAATTTTAATTTAGTCTCAACAGAAGCAGAAAGCTCTTTGTTTCTCTACCATTGTGGCTAAAAATGAACTGAGTAACCCCTTTCTATATACATTTTGCTCCTGTTTAAGAAGATTGCATCATCTAAAGATGCACACTCGATGAAATAGGGCCTGAAACTACATCCATATCCCACCAATATCAAGTCAGAAATATCACGAAAGTTTGACACCGCAACTTCAACAATTAGAACATAACATGATAAAGAAGCAACAATTACATATTCTATAATTACAAAGAGCATGTGGATGACATAAATTTAGTATATTATCATCAGATGATGCTATGTGATATATAAACAAATAACGCACGCATGCATAGTTCAAACATTGTGAAAGGGAGAGAAAACTTACAGTGGTGCCAGCAACGAGAAAAATGGCACTGCTGAGGCTTCCTGAAACAATTGAGGAAGACAGTTAAACAAACACATAAAACGTCAAGATTTCCAAATAACAAAATTTCTAAGGGAACTTGAAACGCTTGCTTCATTCCGGCCATAAAGTATAATTTTCGACTTTGATATTAGTCCCAATGCTAATCCATCTAGACCAAAAAAATTATTTCAACCAAAGTGCTGAATGTTGAACTATAAGGGTTGTTACTTCAACTATCTCTCCCACCAAGATCTTCCTCCTAATTCCTTATTTCTCTAATCCTTTAGACACTGCAGTGTTACAACCAGCTCAGCAATGCAATAATAGTGGGGTTAATTTCATTTACTCATATTTCACGTAGTTTCACCAAAGTCACTAAAAATAGTTCAACTTTACCTAAATAACCAAAAAGCGATTCAACTTTGACTAAGTATCACAGAAAGTCACTAGGAGGAAACAATAGAGATATGGTGATAGTGGATATAATATTATTTCTATGATACTTCGGCAAAGTTGAGTGATTTTTGCTGTTACAATCCTTTAGTGACTGTTGTGATACTTTGAGTATTAATTTTACATTTGGTAAAAGTTTTGAGAATTGGCTTAAGAAAATGCCATTGACCAGACCATTAAAGTCAAGCATGATGAAACAGTGAAAGATCAACCAAGAAAGCAGCAAATTAAAAATACCTGCTTCTCTCTTCAAAGTGGCTTGATTGAGGTTAGAAAACAGTCTTTCAAAGTCATACACTTCTTCCCTTATACCCACTACTTCTCCTTCCAATATTTCTTCAGTTTTTTGTTCACTTGACTGTCTTTGGGAGTAACTCTTGAACAAAGTTCGTGACTTAAAGCTTTGAGAACAGAATTTGGGTAAAATCCTAGGAGGTACATAACAAGAATTTGAAGAAAATCTACGAAATGGGTTTTGCGTATGAGGAAGGGAAAGCTTGAAATGAAGTAACAGAGAAGAAGAAGAAGAAGAAGAAGAAAAGGCCATTGTTAGGTGTTACCCAACTAGAGGGAGTTGCCTCTTTTTGCTCGTTCTTGTTGTATTTGGTTCTGAGCTCTACTGCTCTCTCAGCCAGTTCTTTCTGGTTTTTTGGTTGGTTGGACGAGAACTAGAGGCAAAAAAGAAGCTGATGTGGAATTTGGAAAACTTTGTGTTATAAATGGGATAAATACAATTTAAAAGCCAACTTCAAATTAATCTTTTAATTAAAATCGTCAAATCTTTTTTCCCTTCCTTTTGTTTTCCCTTTAATTTGAAGGTTATTTTTCTTATATTTTAGTGGTAAAGATGATGTGCAATTTCCACATAGAATTTGTCCGTCGAGCTAATTTACAGGTTAGGCTTGTCACAAACATCATAGGCACGCTGCTTTCTAAAAAAATTGAGTTACTCTAGATATAAATCACGAAAAGCTTAAAATCAAGTAATAATTCATATTGTGTCATTTACATAAACTTTACCCATTTGTTTGGTTAGTTAATTTTCAATGGGGGAAGTTTT
>AWOL01S0023497.1:0-18155 GCA_000715115.1 Nicotiana otophora | reverse complement strand
CTCCACTTCCAACCAAGAGGTTGTGAGTTCGAGTCACCCCAAGAGCAAGGTGGGGAGTTCTTGGAGGGAAGGATGCCGAGGGTCATTTGGAAACAGCCTCTCTACCCCAGGGTAGGGGTAAGGTCTGCGTACACACTACCCTCCCCAGACCCCACTAGTGGGATTATACTGGGTTGTTGTTGTTGTTGTTGTATCTAGCGATTAAATTATAGGGAAAATTTTCAAAGACTAGGATTTACTATGATCGAACAAGATCCCAAGCAAAAACAAAAGTAAAAATGCCTCCTAAGTCCCAACTAAATCCTCATTTCCTTATTATTATCTTGCAAAAGTAATCATGCCTTATGCATTAAATTTTGTCGTCAATACTTGGGGGATTGAGTAAAATATCCAGTTTAATCATAGTTAACTTTAAAGTCTTAACTATTATAACCATCCAATATTTAAATGATTAAAATTATATTTTAACCCAACATGAAATGTAGCTTAATGTAGTAGGTGACAAATAATATAATTATTTGCAATGTGATTACATTGGTGATGGTATTTGCGATTGAGTGGTTTACATCTAGCAATTAATCCTTAAATGCGAAGAAATTGATCTAGCAATTAACCCTAAAATGCGAAGAAATTGGGGCGTCCTGAAATTATCTGGTTACATAGCTTTGTTATTCTAGTATCATTCTAGAATATTACACAATCTTGAAAATTATCACAAAACTTTTTTTTTTGGGCAAGAATGAAACCGCAGCCGCTACAACTTCTGCCAAGTCCCGTGCGGCAGGCTCAATTCAGAAGGGGGATTCGATCCCAAGTTTGAATGACCACCCTCCAAACCAACTGGGCAACCCGAATGATTACAAAACCTCTTTATTGTTATGTTTTAGATTTAGGTGTTCTGCACTTGATCGTTCATGTTCAGAGTATCATATTTTGTTTATATGCATGTGTTCAGATTTAAAATTTAAAAATTGGGAGAATAAGAGTAAAAATAATATCAGAAAGGAAAAGGAAAACAAATGCTAACTCCACATTGTAGCTGAGATTATTTGTTCTCATAAACTATAGTAAATGTATGGATATACATTTCCCAATACTTTTGCAGTATTACAATTTAATTAAACTTTACCAAAGTTCTTTAAGAACATCCCTTATAACCAAACCCTAATTGCCCACCAGCAACATCATATACTACCTCCAATGTCTGTTGTTGTATATTCCCAAAAATCCCAATATTATCATCATCTCCATTTCCAGCAAAAGCCAAACAAACCTGAGATGCACCGTTTGTTATAAGAATACCATTCGGGTCCAATTCCACATTCGCATTGCCGTTGAAGTTGAAGCTGATCTTCGGAATACTAATGGAAGTATAATTGCTTAAATCATAGCAAGTGTCCAGTAAAGAAAGAGCCGGCGCCGTGGGATATTTCGACATGAACTGCTTGAAAGCTGACTTCAGACTGCCGTACGCCGTCGACGGCAACCGTGTAATCACCGTACCGGAATCTATAATCGTTCCGGCTTTCTGGAACAACATCGGACTTATCGATAAAGCTTTTCCACCGACGGAAATACCGAGTACGTCAATGAAGTAATATGCCGTCCCTTGTGACGAAGCAAACGGCGTGAACGTGATGCCGTTTTTTACTGCTTTTGAAGTTTTTACCCCGTTACCGTTGCCGAATGTTAAATGACCATTTGACCCTCGGGAAGTGGGAAGGCAGTAAGAGAAGTATTTTCCGAATTTCTGAGCTGTTTGTTGAACAATGGAGAGTGGATCGCGGCCTAAACCGATTAATCCAGCAGTTTTTCCGAATAATCCCTTGTTGTTTTGCCCACAACCGAACATGAACCCATCAAACACATCATTTTGTGTTAAGGTTAATTTATCCTTAGCAAAAAATCCAATTGTGAATGAGGAATCACCGTACTGAATCCCGTAGACGCAATTAGAGGAAGAACAACCTGGGCTGTTTCCAGTAGCTGATTTGAGACTAGAACAAGCAGCGGAAGTGCACGAAATGTTGGAATATGTTTTTGAAGTTGATGGGTCGAAAATTGGTTGCTGTTGAGCATAGCAGGATTTGACGCAAGGTTGGCATTGAGTCCAAGTAAGGTCACTACCAGTGTCAAAAATGAGGGAAAGGTCTTTTTTTGGAGTTCCAAGTCCGACGTTGACGATGTAGTTTCCGGTACCGAGAGGAAGGCCAGATTGTGCAGGGAGATTGGCTTTTGAGTCTTTTACGCTCTTCTTCTTGTTGGAAGATTTTTTGTCTTTTTTCTTGAAGAGGTCGTAGCTTTGGTCTGTGATGCGGGCTTGGATTGAGTCCACTCGGGCTTGATCGTGGGCTAAGATTTCGGTCAGAGTTGGGGCTTTTGCTCCCTTTTCGTTGAGTTGGGTACATGGGCCTTGCCTGTAGACGACCTCCAATGATGCCCCTCTTCTTTTACCTGAAAATATTATTTAAGAAAAGAAATAGGGTAATTATTTGAATCAAAAGTTATATACTAAACTCGAAAATAGTCTAAGTCTTTTACTCTTAATGAGATATGTTTATATTCATAAAAATATTGTGAAATGTTTATGACCACATGTTTAATGATATTTTTTTGAGGGAGACGGAGGAAGTATCTTTTCCTTGTGTAAAGAAAGTTCAAAAATAATGTCCAATAATAACAAAAGAACAAGTATGTGCGTAAAGTTTATGTTGGAATTATTGCCTCTATATATTAACAAGACCAAAATGAAGTCCTTTTCTAAAGTAGATTAAAATATAAAAGGTGGTCAAAGAAAAGTCAGGGAACATAAGCAATAATTTTCCCCTAAAAGTTTTAGAAGACCCGAGTCATACTTCATTAAAGTATGAAGTAATCATTTGGTAAATAAATTAAAGACAAGACAATGGTTTTCAGCTCTAATCATTTGTCTCAAAGTAAAGTTAGATCTACAGCTGTCTCTCACTCGTAAGTGCAATGCTTTGTGTTTATAGTGGAGAGATTAATAGATATGATATGAAGGGAAAATAATAGTAAATGAAATTTTCTTTCTCTTGCTTTGTAGTATTAATGCAAGGTCTTGAAAGAAATTATTTTCTCTGCTTACTCTATTCATTTTCTTATACAAAAAAAATAAAACGCTTTTTTCAAATTTTCTTCCTTCTCTTGTCTACCATCCAAACAAGCTAAGGGGAAAAGATGATTGTAGGTAGCTTTTCTAAATAACATTGCTTTGATTTATGGAGTAACTCTATAAGTTCTGTGTACTAACAGTTTAAAATATTTATATATTTATATTACTTAAAAAGTAATTGCATGTAATTATTTTAAATTGAAACAATTTGTAAGCTTTAATAAATAATAAGTAACCAGTTATCACGGGTTAAAACACTAGTGATATAAAAAAATCATTATACTGAGGAAATAAGTCCTCATTTTCACACTTTCACATCAATATAGTTCGGTAAAGAAACTTGTAGCTACTCGTTCTCTTCCTAATTCCTATCCTAACCTTTATGGTTTGAAAAAGGAATTAAGTTGACTGGAATATATGGTATAATCAGTGTGAAAGCTGTTAGCATTTATGAAGATCAATCCACTTATAAAGTTTTTGAATAAATAGACATATAGTATATGTATCCGCCATCGAATGGGAAAATTGACGAAAATAATCAAGTACAAATATTAGTGCACCTTGCGCACATCCCTTTTCATTTCATATAGCAGGATTCAGAGTACTAAAATTAAATTACTTAATTTTTTATGTGAATTTGGACATAGATTTTTCAGGTTTTCTGAAATTAAAATTTATATATTTGAAAAATACATCAAAAGTAGTATAAATCACAACAATTAGTAATTTAAAATATCTTTAAGAAGTTTAAGAAAGTTGAGATAACTTTGACTAATTGCACATAAAAAATCATAAAACATATTAATTACATTTTGACTGGTTGTTAGGTTGTAGCTTGGAGAAATCTTCACCAAATTGTTTTCTTCTTCTTCTTCTTTTATTTTAATCTTCACCATTAGTGAGTTATGGTATTATATTTTACTTTCTTCCTCTTTTCTACTTTATTTACCTAAATATTCAATTATTAATTTTCCAGAAACTTGCATGACAGGCTGGAGCTAGAAATGGGTATGAAAGTGAGACAGACAAGAAATGAAATAAAATAGCAAATAGTGAAGATGAAATCATCAATAATTGCAAACTAACGTGCAATGCAGGTACAAAGTTTAGTGCTGATGAAAGCAATATCCTTTTAAAGCGTTATTACATCAGTAGGATTTTAATTTAAAACTTATCAATCAGTTTGTACTTTTTTCCGATACTATCGTGAATTTGTTAGAAAATTCACACTTATTCGCTCCATTAAAAATCTATACTGGCAAAACTAATATCTTAGGGTAAAAGTAATTTTAGTTCGAATCATATAATATATGATTATGGTCACATTTATTTTTTCTTGTTTTTTGTTAAAGTTCTTCTATATAGTGAAAACAAAAGGGAACAAGTGAAAACGCTATGTTCAATCGTGTGGATTATTGCGTTACTTTCACCTTACAACTTTTGGAAAAGCAAATTATCAAATAATTCGTTGACTTGCTTTTTCTCACCACAACCCCAACCCCAATCTCACAACCAAGTAACAAACAAGCAAAACGAAAAAGAAAAAAAATAATTTATGTAAAATATATTTCATCACTAAAAATAAAGAAAAACTTTGAATATGTACTTAAATTATTATTTAAACTTATAATTTTAAACATGTTGTAATATAAGAGCGTCTAATTAAAGATAAAATGAAAAGTCTGAACTAAAGTGCTTTTAAATATAAAAAGATATGAGTATCATTTTTGAACTAAAAAAGAAAAACTGTTACGTTAAATAGAATAGATAATTACAAAATAATCCCCTTCCCTTTTCCACTCATTCAACCTCAGGCCACCACACCCACCAAAGAAAATCAAGGATGAAGATTTAAAATTAAAATGAAAATGGTGATAGGAATGTACAACAAATTAAAAATAGACAAACATATTATATTCACACACAACAACAACAACAACAACAACCCAGTATAATCCCACTAGTGGGGTCTGGGGAGGGTAGTGTGTACGCAGACCTTACCCCTACCCTGGGGTAGAGAGGCTGTTTCCAAATGACCCTCGGCATCCTTCCCTCCAAGAACTCCCCACCTTGCTCTTGGGGTGACTCGAACTCACAACCTCTTGGTTGGAAGTGGAGGGTGCTTACCATCAGAGCAACCCACCTTGTCCCATATTCACACACACACACACCAAAAAAAATAAAAAATCTACATACGTGAATTATGTTATCTATTTGAGTTAGTAGTAAATATTATGAGGATAAGGAGAGTTAATTACCTTTGGTTGCAGGATTGCAAGAAGAGGAAGGAAGCAGAGAGCTGAGTTGGAGAGTGTGGAAATGGGATTCAATGGTTTCTCTTGTTTCCAAAGCATGGCTTTTCTCCACAGAGAATGAAAGCAAAATGAGAAGAAAAGCAGAAGAAGAGAAGAGCAAATAGTAACTTCCAGTGGACATTAGTGAATGTTCCATCTCTAACAATAAATTGGTTTTGGCAACAACTCCTTTCATCCTATGGTTATTATATAGATTTTGGACCTTACTCGTCATCCACTAGATAACTATTTTTCTGTATCTATATTCTGGGATGGGGTGTAGGGGGGTGGAGGGTGAGTGGGTAGGTGATGCTAGGGTGGGGTGGTGGACAGTGGCGCAGAACTAGAAATATTACTAAAGAGTATTAAAATATAAAAAAATAAAACACATGAAGAAAATAAGGAGAGTTAACAGACCTAGCTAAACAATATAAATTTTCAATTATAAGTGGCTCTGCCACGGTTGGTGGAGTTATTTCTCTTATTAGGAAATCAGTTTAGAATGTGAAAGTGGAAAATCTAGGTAATTTTGCATCTAATAACGCCAAGGATCTTAATGAGATGAAAATGAAATTAAATATTTAATTATCTAATTTAAATCATTATGAAGTTGATTAATTAAAATTATATGCATGTTATATTTTCAAAAGGACTTATTTTAGCTATTTTACTTGCGTGTAGACTACATAACTAATTATTTAGAGTAGGAGAAAAAATACACTATGTAATGAAGTTTCCTTGATAGGTACAATCAATTTATAATTTTGTACCCATGTGGAAGGACTTCTCTTTATCTATTCTTTAGCGTGTTGTACCGTTCGAAATTAATTAAAATGAATATCTTAGCTAATTACAATGAAGAGAAAATGAATTTTCCTTGATGATCATAAAAGTCCTTTGCCACGATCCAAAATAAAAACTTTACTATCACTAGGTTGTTCCCACTAAGCAAACCAATTCAATTATAACCAAACAACTTATTTATAACTCAAACCTCCCTTGGTCACACTTATAGTATAAAGTATGACATAGACATAACCAAATTAAACCTTAACGCTTAACATCCAATATTAACTTCCTCCTTTAATTGATATGGGAATTTGGGAATGTCATTAACCGTAATTACTAGTTAGAAAATGAAATAACAGTTGGAATGTTGGACAAATGTGAAAGCTTTTCTAAAGAATGAACAAGTCATATATCCACCAACCAATAATAGATATCTGACAACTCAATGTCTTTGTTTCATGTTTGCTCTTTCTTACATTCTTTCTTTTTTCTTTTCTGTTGTGTAGAGGAGGGGGGTTAGGGTGCACCCTTTATTTGTTTTCGTTTTAGTGGAACTATCAGGTGAATAAAAATTAAAAAGAATTATTTTAGAAACCTCTCTCAAGATCTACCTTTGTAATATTTACTTTCCTTATGTTTTGACAATCACTGCATTCAAAGTTTTTGATGTATATATGATGATTGTGCTTCAATTCTTACTTGTGTTGCTTCCTAAAGATACTTTCTTGCTTCCACAAAAGGGGTTTTGGGGGGAGGGGGGGGGTGTCGTTCTTATAATTAAAGCAAGAACTACATTATGCATGTACATATAATTGTTATAGGAATAATTGGTATAATATATTACTCTCTTTTGATCAAAATGACCTTTTTTTCTTTTCTAGAAACAAATATATCTTAAGTTTTTATAGTCTTATATTTTTAAATTTTCTCGCTCGTAAGTATATTGTAATCTGCCAGTAATATTTGGTTTTGTTAGATTTCATCATCTGATGCAGAATCTCTTTAAGAATAATATAACTTTTTAGTCCTCTCCTGACTGCATATACAATTAATAAGAAATTAAATATGATGGCTGATTTTTAAAATTCATATATTCTAGTTTGGTTAAATACCTTATTTTTATTTTAAAAAATGTCATTAGAGGGCCAACCGTTTTTTTTAGAAATTTTAGTAATTAAAGTTAGACTGTTACAAAAAAATACAAATTAGGGATTGTGAATATTACAAAGGAAACTTTAGAAGCGATTTTTGAAATTATCTCGAATTAAAAAGTTACTGAGAATTTTTTATTCCTGAATAATAATAATAATAATTTATCAGAAACTATATGCAAAATTTAATTCAAAATTTTATTTTACTATTCCTTATCTATTGTTCATCTCTTAATGAATACCCTCAAGAGAAGTCATAGTACCAAATTTCTTGTTTCGAGTCCCCAATTTTTTTTTTCCTAACTTCTTGTTTAAATCTTTTCTTTTTGGCTCAAAAACTTCTGAATCAATTTATACCTTTATCTTTTGTGCTTTCAATCTTTATTCAAATAACAAAGACTTGAAGTCGTTGCGCGGTGCTGTATTTCATCTTTGTAACTCTCTAGTTCGTAAAGAAGGAAATATAAAAAATACAAAATAAGAAGAGGTTGAGGTCGTTGCAATATACTCATATAAAAGCTTGTTCATTTATTTTTAGAACCCATCCGTACTCCTCGTACTGAAGTTTGCAAATAAATCATCCCGATGACGCTTACTCTTGACGTCAAGATCCAAATCATGAAGTCATTGTCTAAATGCAGTTCCCTAAGTCTTTTACGAGAAAAATTCGTTCAGTCTTATTTTGCTTTGTTTTTAATCTTGTTCTTTGAGAAAACTTAATTAGTCTCAGTGTATACGGTCGAAATAGATTTCGGTCTTCGCACGTCCGATCGAGTTCGAACGATTATCGATCGAAGTGAGATTCCGAAGATGGAACAAACAAGCCTCGAGCCCCATGTCGAGTTCGACATCGTTATCGAGCTCGACTCCAAATCGAACTATGATGTAGAGGAAATCTATCATGCTTATAATTCAGAGACCAACCAACATTGACCCGGAATCAATTCGAGAGCTCGAGCCAGAATCGGGCTTAAGCCAAGATCGAGAGCTCGAGTCAAAATCGAGCTCAAACCAAAATCGAGGGCTCTAAGCAAGATCGAGCTCGCAGACAAAAGTCGTTGCAATCCCACTAGAGAGAATCTTGGCAGAAATTGTGGAAAAATTAATTTATCATGGGTCTCCCAATGAGTGTTTACTTTATTATGCTTAGAGCAAAGTCCATCCACTATAAAAGGGCATGTTTACCATTTCTGTAAAGACAAGTTTTTTCAGGCTTACATTGTAATAAAAATATTATATTCTCCCATAGTAAAGCATCGTTCTTTCAGGCTTCTTAAATTGTTTCTACTTGTTGAATCCTAAGATTCATTATCTTTACGACCTTATCTATTTCATATTCTTTGCAATCCATATTTACGTTTCTATTTATCCTTACAATTTGTGTTAAGTTGTGCCACGTATCTTTGGAACTACGTATAAATTTAACTTTATCCATTTTTTGGGTAAACAGTTTGGCACTCACCGTGGGGCCAAGGATAACAGTGGTTATTTGATACGGATCTGAAAACATACGCCATTGTGTTTTGCGCTTGTCTCTAAAAATATCTTGAATTTCGGATTAGCCACGACTAACCATCAATCAAATGGCTTCACCAATCGACAACGGGATCGATCTTCAGGACGAAAATAACAACTTGGCACCCGGTATTGAAGGACCACTCATAAACATCGTTGGAGCTCGAATGGGAGCGCCAATAGACATCAATTCGCATATAGCCATTGAGGCGAACCTGCATGCTGAACCCGAAAATAGCATCCATGGTGGCACTCGATCTGCGGCTCGAGATACCCACAACGTCGAGGAAAACGGCGTTAGCTTGCGTGTGATTTTCGAAATATTGCAAGCCCAACAGGCAGCAATAGCTCAGCTGCAGAGCCAAACCCAGCTACAAAGCAGGCCGGAGTCCAATCCACCTCGAGAAATCACCCACAAAACTGAGCTAGCCATAGTGAAGTCAAATGAGCGAGAATCGGGAACTACTCCCTAAATTGCTAAATTGCTCGAAGAACTCACAAAGCGAGTCGAAGCCAACGATAAAAAAGTAAAAACTTACAACTTTAGGGTCAATCAGATTCCGAGAGCTCCACCATTGATAAAAGGGTTGGATTCGAAAAAATTCGTGCAAAAACCCTTTCCCTCGAGTGCAGCCCCAAAACCAATCCCCAAAGAATTCCGTATGCCCGAAATTTCCAAATATAACGGAACAGCTGATCCCAACGAGCATGTCACTTCTTACACATGCGCCATCAAGGGCAATGATTTAGAAGACGATGAAATCGAATCTGTGTTGTTGAAAAAATTAGGAGAGACCCTCTCGAAAGGGGCAATGGTTTGGTATCACAACCTACCACCAAATTCCATCGACTCGTTCGTCATGTTAGCAGATTCTTTTGTGAAATCACATGCCGGCATCATAAAAGTCGCAACAAGGAAATCGGACCTCTTCAAGGTAAGGCAAAAGGATAACGAGATGTTGAGGGAGTTCGTATCTCGTTTTCGAATGGAACGAATGGACTTACCACCAGTCATAGACGATTGAGCTGTTCAGGCTTTCACTCAAGGTTTGAACGAACGAAGTTCGACGGCTTCACGGCGATTAAAGCATAACCTGATCGAATACCCAGCCCTCACGTGGTCCGACGTGCACAATCGGTACCAATCAAAAATTAGAGTCGAAGATGATCAATTGGGGTCTGAACCTGCTGTTCGAAGGGATACTAATCGAGAACGAGGCCCGATCGGGGATCGATACCAACCGCACAATGAAAGTCAGAGAGTCAGTGGATCGAGACATAACCTCAGGCAAAATAACAAAAGCAATGATCAAGCTGAAGGGTCCCGGGGCTGATGAACAGAAGTAGGTTCGATAGGCCTGCCGGATCTAAGGAAGCACCTCGGTTATAGGAGTATAACTTCAACATTGATGCATCCGCCATCGTATCGGCTATCGGACGCATCAAAGACACTAAATGGCCTCGACCCATGCATATCGATCCTGCCCAGAGGAATCCCAATCAAATGTGCGAATATCATGGCACCCATGGCCACAGAACGGAAGATTGCAGGCAACTAAGAGAGGAAGTAGCCCGGTTATTCAACAAAGGGAACCTTCGAGAATTTTTAAGTGATGGGGCGAAGAATCATTTTAAAAACATGAATTTCGGCAAGCACATAGAACAAGAATAACCACAGCACATCATTCACATGATCATCGGCGGCGCCGATACCCCTCAGGGACCAGTGCTTAAGCGCACTAAGACTTTGTTTGTGAGAGAAAAGCGATCTCGAACTCAAGATTACACACCCATGGGAACGTTGTACTTCAGTGATGAATATGCAAAAGGAGTCATGCAACCGCATAACGATGCAATGGTAATATCCGTACTTATGAATAAAACTAAAATTAAGCGTGTGTTGATTGATCCAGGTAGCTCGGCTAACATCATCAGATTAAGGATCGTAGAACAGCTCGTCCTGTAGGGTCAGATCGTACCCGCAACCTTGGTTCTAAACGGATTCAATATGGCATGTAAAACCACCAAAGGCACGATAATTCTACCAATAAACGTGGCCGGAACCATCCGAGAAATGAAGTTTCACGTAATCGAAGGCGACATGAGATACAATGCTCTTTTCGAAAGGCCATGGAGCCACAACATGAGAGTTGTACCTTCGACCTACACCAGGTCCTCAAATTCCCAACATCGAGTGGAATCAAAACAGTATACGGAGAATAACCAGCCGTAAGAGAAATGTTTGCCATCGAGGAAGCGAAACCAATATCCTCACCTTTGCCAGAAAAGGGATCTGGCTCAGAAGGGGGACGAGATACCAAATAGCAATCACAGATATCGGCTTTGACCCAACCAGATAACCGTAAGATCAAAGAAGATGATGATCGAAGTATCCCTCGATCCTTCATGATTTCTGATGACTCCGACGCCACCAAATAAACGATTGAGGAACTGGAGCAAGTCACACTAATCGAACACTGGCCCGAACGGAAGGTATACCTGGGAACGGGGTTGAGCCCCGAACTCAGGAAGAAACTTATTCAATTTCTTATCGATAACATTGATTGCTTTGCCTGGTTCCATTTGGATATAATAGGGATCCAACTAGACATAACGACACATCGGCTAAGCTTGGACCCTAGGTTCAGACCGGTAAAGCAAAAGAGAAGACCTCAGTCCGAGGTAAAGCACGCATTCATAAAGGACGGGGTAACCAAACTCCTCAAGATAGGGTCCATTCGGGAGGTGAAATATCCCGAATGGTTAGCCAATATAGTTGTAGTACCTAAAAAGGGAACAAACTTAGAATGTGTGTGGACTATAAAGATTTGAACAAAGCATGCCCCAAAGATTCTTTTCCACTACCCAACATCGATCGTATGATCGATGCCACGGCCGGCCACGAGATCCTCATTTTTCTCGATGCCTACTCCGGATATAATCAAATCTAGATGAGCCCGGAAGACCAGGAAAAAACTTCCATTTGTCACCAAATATGGAACATATTGTTATAATGTGATGCCCTTCGGGCTAAAAAATGCATGGGCTACTTACCAACGCCTAGTGAATAAAATGTTTGAAGAACAAATAGGTAAATCAATGGAAGTTTATATTGATGACATGTTAGTTAAGTCCCTGCGTGCAGAAGACCATTTGACCCATTTGCAGGAAACGTTTGAGATTTTGAGGAAATACAACATGAAGTTCAACCCTGAGAAATGTGCTTACAGGGTCGGTTCGAGCAAGTTCCTCGGCTTCATGGTGTCAAATCAGGGAATCGAGATTAACCCCGATAAAAACAAGGTCATCGAAGACATCACCATCATGGACAGTGTGAAAGTTGTACAAAAGATAACATGACGGATTGCAGCCTTAGGCCGATTCATTTCGAGATCATCATATCGAAGTCACAAATGTTTCTCTCTACTTAAAAAGAACGATTTCGCTTGGACCCCGGAATGCCAGCAGGCATTAGAGAAACTGAAACAATATCTATCGAGCCCACCACTACTTCACACTCCAAAAACGGACGAAAAACTCTACTTGTACTTAGCAGTATCAGAAATTGCAGTACCTGGTGTCCTAGTTTGGGAAGAACAAGGTACGCAATTTCCCATTTATTATATAAGTCAGACCTTAGGAGAAGCTGAGACTAGATATCCGCACCTAGAAAAACTGGCACTTGCACTGATAAGGGGAACGTGAAGGGGACCGGGCTAGGCATAGTTTTGAAGCCACCCACGGGTAACACTACTAGGCAATCTATTAAAACTACCAGGTTAACTAACAACGAGGCCGAGTATGAGGCCATAGTTGCAGGTCTCGAGCTAGCTAAAAACTTGGGAGCAGAAGTCATTGAAGTGAATTGTGACTCTTCGCTGGTGGTAAGCCAAGTAAACAAAACCTTTGAAGTTCGAGAAGATAGAATGCAACGGTATTTGGACAAACTATATGTCATTTTGCACCATTTCAAACAATGGACTTTACAGCATGTTCCACGAGAGCAAAATAGTGAGGTTGATGCACTTGCGAATTTGGGATCGTCGGTCGAGGAAGGTGACTTGAGCTCGGGGACTGTCGTTCAACTCTCAAGGTCCGTGATCGAAAAAGGTCACGCTGAGATAAATTCTACGAGCTTAACCTGGGATTGGAGAAATAAGTATATTGAATACTTAAAGAGCGGAAAGCTCCCACCGGACCCTAAAGATTCAAGGGTCCTACGGACTAAAGCTGCTCGATTCACGTTGGCTTCAGATGGAACACTATACTGAAGGACATTCGATGGACTATTGGTAGTATGCTTGGGTCCGAGAGATACCGATTACATCCTACGCGAAGTGCACGAGGGCACTTGTGGGAATCACTCCGGCGCCGATCCATTAGTCCGAAAAATAATTAGAGCAGGGTATTATTGGATCGATATGGGCAAATATGCGAAGGAATTTATTCGAAAATGTGACAAATGTCAAAGGTTTGCGCCAATGATCCATCAACCCGGAGAGCAACTTCACTCAGTCTTATCCCCATGGCCATTCATGAAATGGGGAATGGATATCGTCGGCCCTCTGCCATCGACCCCAGGTAAAACTAGATTCATTTTATTTATGACTGACTATTTCTCTAAATGGGTTGAAGTTCAAGCGTTCGAGAAATAAGAGAGAAAGAAGTTATAGACTTTATCTGGGATTATATCGTATGTCTATTCAGGATACCCTCCGAAATAGTGTGTGACAACAGGAAACAATTCGTAGGCAGCAAAGTGACGAAATTCTTCGAAGATCACAAAATAAGAAAGATTTTATCAACACCGTACCACCCCAGTGGGAACGGACAGGCCGAATCAACAAACAAAACTATCATTCAAAACCTAAAGAAGAGGCTGAACGACTCTAAAGGAAAGTGGAGAGAAATTCTACCCGAAGTCCTTTGGGCATATCGAACAACGTCAAAATCTAGTACAGGGGCAACCCCGTTCTCCTTAGTATATGGGTCCGAAGCATTGATACCAGTCGAAGTCGGCGAACCCAGTGCCAGATTTTGATACACAACAGAAGAATCAAATAATGAGGCTATGAACACTAGCCTCGAATTATCGGACGAAAAACGAGAAGCTGCTCTCGTTCAATTGGCCGCCCAAAAAGCAATGAATCGAAAGATACTATAATCGAAGAACCAAACCCCGCCATTTTAAGCCCGGGGACTTAGTGCTAAGAAAAGTCACCCTGAATACCTGAAATCCGAATGAAGGAAAACTAGGACCGAACTGGGAAGGATCATACCAGGTTCTCGAGAACGTCGGAAAGGGATCTTACAAGCTCGGCATTATAAACGGCAAACAGCTATCATGCAATTGGAATGCGTCACATCTAAAACGATACTACTGCTAAGGTACAACCCTTTTATATTCATTTACATTTCAAAACTGACCCCTGCAGAAGTCCGAGCAGGAGCTAAGATGGATCCTTCGATACAAAGCCATAGATCTGAAAGCACGCGTTGCACTCTTTTTCCCTTAGACCGATTTTATCCCAAATGGGTTTTTCGGCAAGGTTTTTAACGAGGCAACCAATGATCGTGCTGCACTTACAACAGTATCTGAGGCCTCTTTACAACCGACCTCGAATACTAGGGGGCATTAGCCCTCAAATATATCAAGTTCCGATGCAAGAAAGTTGTTTCGAAAACAACGGGGTTCCAATAGGAAAGGTTGTAAGAGCCAAATGGTCAAGACGAACCATGATCACGCAGTTGGCCCGAACCCAAGCGCGAAACATGAACACATGCACAGTGACTTGCAAAGAAAGTTCTTTACCGACATCTTATATCCAAGAAAAATTCCTCTATTTGGAGATTTATTTCGCAAACAGAATTAAGATAAATTCGACCACTAAGCCTACGGGCTACTTTTAGATCGAGTTCGAGCAAGCACTCACTCAACCATTATGCCTACAGTCTACATTACATCAAGTTTGAATCATTCACTCGACTACTAAGCCTACGGGCTACTTTTAGATTGAGTTCGAGCAAGCACTCACTCGACCATTATGCCTACGGGCTACATTACATCGAATTCGAATCATTCACTTAACTATTAAGCCTACGGGCTACTTTTAGATCAAGTTCGAGCAAGCACTCACTCGACCATTACACCTACGGGCTACATTACATCGAGTTTGAATCATTCACTCGACTACTAATCCTATGGGCTACTTTTAGATCAAGTTCGAGCAAGCACTCACTCGACCATTACGCCTACGGGCTACATTACATCGAGTTTGAATCATTCACTCGACTACTAATCCTATGGGCTACTTTTAGATCAAGTTCGAGCAAGCACTCACTCGACCATTACGCCTACGGGCTACATTACATCGAGTTCGAATCATTCACTCGACTAATAAGCTTACGGGATACTTTTAGATCGAGTTCGAGCAAGCACTCACTCAACCATTATGCCTACGGGATACATTACATCGAATTCGAATCATTTACTCGACTACTAAGCCTACGGGCTACTTGTATTTTGAGTTCGAGCAAGAACTCACTCGACCATTATGCCTATGGGCTACGTTACAATGAGCTCGAATCATTGACTCAACTAATAAGCCTAAAGGTTACATCACTTCAAGTTCTCACTCGATTATAGAGACTACGAAGTCTAAATTTGATTAAGTATGAATGTTTTCACAAAAAAGAAGCAAGTCGGCAAAATTGTCTATATACAAATTAGTCTACATGATTGATTACAACGTAAAAAGTAAGGACTAAGCTTCCTGGTCATCCTCATGAGCGGTCTTTTCTATATCGGGCTCCCCCCATTCTCGGATCCGCTCTCACTCCCATCACCATCATCATTGTCATCATCATCGACATGGAAACCAGGGCTTCAGCATCGGCTTCAAGTTCTTTGGCCCTTTTTATCTCTTCAGCGAGATCGAAACCACAAGCATGGATCTCCTCAAGGGTTTTCCTCCGAGATCGACACTTAGCAAGTTCGGCAACCCAATGTGCTCGAGCATCGGCAGTCTCGGCTACCTCTCTTGCTTGGACCTGGGTAGCCTCAGCATCGGCCCGATAGACGGCCACGAGTGCATCCGCATCGGCCTTTGCTTTTTCGGCATCAGATTCGGCCTTTGCAAGTACAGAGGCCAACCGAGCCTCGAGTTCCTCTATTTTTCTTGCTTGAACTAGGCCTTTGTCATTCATTCTTTGAAGTTGGGTTTCGGCCGATGATAACTGGGCTCAAGCAGTTTCTTTCTCTGTAGCAAAGTGGTCCATACCTTCTTTCCACTGCAAAGACTCCGCTTTTATCACGTCGACCTCCTCATGAAGCTTCCCGATCATCTTAATTTTTTGCTGCAACTGTGAGACCAAAAATTTAGCCATCATTCCAGTATCAAACCCATAGGCTTTTAAAAGTATCATTACCTGCTCAAACAAGTCAGTCTGATCTCGATGAGCCTTGTCCAACTCAGCTCGGAGGTCTTTTATTTCCTCTTCTCTCTGCCCTAAGAGAAGTGTTAGGGATTTCCTCTCATCAGTAACCCGTTGAAGGTCAGCCTCATATTGACGCAGCTCATTTTGGGACTAAGAACATATTTCTCGATGAAGATAGTACCGACAAAATAATTTTAAGGCTTACCTGATTCAAAGCCTGCCGCACCCCATGAAAAAGATCTGGTTCATCACTAGTACCGGCAACGTCCTCGACACCGGTAAACAGGTCACATAAGGGATCCTCTCCATCGTGAGGCCTGTCTAGATCGAGGTCCCCTAGAGCTTGAGCTTCCCGAATCACCCCTTCGGAAAAAATGGGAAATGTGGGAGAATCTTCGATTGTTGCTGCCCCAAAAGAATCACTTGGAGCATTCTCTTCGGTTCGAAGGGATCCGAGGGCCCTTTCAGACATATCCCCCATCTGTTGGCTCCGATGAGATGAGTCTTCGATCTCCAATAATTTGGGGATTCCACCCGAACTATTCTCCGGTATATCCTCAGTTCGAGGCGGAGCCTCATGAAACTTCATCGATCCAGCAGCCGATGGGGCATCGGTGGTTCTCTTCGTTCGGGCCGCCAGCGCGGACCCATCATTTTCTTCTTCTTCTTCATCCTCATCCCTTAGACGCAGAACTGATTCTACGGTCAAAGGAATGGCATTCTTGTTCGGCTTACGAGCCGTCCCCTTCTTCGGTTTTGGATCTTCGGGAACGGTGGCTCTTTTCCTTTTATTTCCCTTCGCCGGCTTTGGGACAGAGGCCAAAGTTTTTTCCTCGTTGGACAGGGGCCTCAAAACCGCATCTTTACCCAGACCTGCATATGGAATATTTTGTTAAAATATTCGGAAACTACCTCATTCTAACTATCAAAGAGTACGAGAAATAGGCATACCATGATTTTTGGCCTCACACCGAGCCTTTGACAAATCGCACCATGAGCACTCGGCGTATATGGAAGTCGAGACAAGAGCTCGTACCCAGTTCTTGATATCGGGAACTGCTCCGGGCATCTAGGGAACCGCTATATCACAAAAAGAAGAGTGTCGATGAGAAAAGAAATGAAAGAACAAAATAGAAGCAACAGCAGGATCACACTTACGTTTCATATTCCACTCCTCGGGAAAGGGCATCTTTTCAGTCTGAATCAGATACGAAGTCCGAAGTCCTCACTAGAACAAACTTGCCCATCCAACCCCGATCCTTGTCCTCGTCAATACTCGAGAATAGAGCCTTGGAAGCCCGACGCTGAAGTTTTATTAACCCTCCTCAAAAAAGTCGGGGACGATACAATCAGATAATATGGTCGAGGGTGAACGACATTCCCTCGATTTTGCACACGAAATATCAGATCAGTATAACGATCCGCCAAAATGAAGGATGGACCTGGCCTAGGGTTGTTTGGTATTGACGACAGAAGTCAATAATAACGGAATCGAGGGGACCTAATGTGAAAGGGTAAGTATACACATTCAAAAACCCTTTCACGTAAGAAGTGATATCTTCGTCAGAAGAAGGAATCATTATTTCTTTTTTATCCCAATTGCAATATTTCCTTAGTTGTTGGAAGTGCTTCTCGGTTATCAAACATATGTACCTCGATACTGGTTCACATCGGCCAGGGACCGATGAGCCTTTATCGACCTTAAAATCAGAAGTAAGGACGCATGCCCCGGGAACGCACTCCTCAGGCCGTGGTTCTGCCGGTGTATCATCGGTGTCACACCTCCTTTTTCCCGGGGGAATAGGAAAGAAAGGAGTTTTTCCAATTTAAGTGACA
>AWOL01S0023496.1:72728-92774 GCA_000715115.1 Nicotiana otophora | reverse complement strand
CTAAAAAGGGCTAAGTTTGACTTGAGTCAACGTTTTGAGTAAACGACCTCGGAACTGGGATTTAACGATTCCAATAGGTTCATATGATAATTTTGGACTTGGACGTACATTCGGATCAGATTTTAGGTGACCCGGGAGCGTTTCGGTGCTTAATATTTGAAGTTGGCACATTGAAGGTTTTAAAGTCCTTTAAGTTTTGTTTGAAGTAGGATTTGGTGTTATCGAGGTCAAATTGAGATTCCAAGCCTGAGAATAGTTCCGTATGGTGATTTAAGACTTGTACGCAAAATTTGGAGTCAATTCCGAGTCGTTTAAGTATGATTTGACGCATTCAGAGTAAGTTGGAAGAACTTGAAATTCAAAATCTGATTCTATTGGTTTTGGCGTATAATTCTTTGTTTTAATGTTATTATCTATGTTCCGAGGGTGCGAGCGAGTCCGTTTTATGATTTCAAACTTGTTGGTATGTTTGGGCAGGGTCTCGGGAGCCCCGAATGCCATTCGGACTATGCACGAAAGTCATTTGGCCTTAGCTGGATAGCTGAAGCACCCAGCTTCTAGTGTAATCGCACTTGCCGAGGGCCAGCCACAGGTGCGAGCTTGGAGAAGCGAGCCAACAGCCCCAGAAGTGGCCCAGCAAAGGCAGCCCAGAAATCGCAGATGCAGACGCGTGGGCGCAGATGCACGACAGCAGAAGCCGTCAAGGGACCGCAAAAGCGAGGATGGCCGCAGATGCGGCTCGAGCGCCACAGGAGCGGGCTCGCAAAAGCGCGCCATTCTTCTGCAGATGCGGACATAGGCCAGCTAAGAGAGGACCGCATTTGCGATGAACCTTCCGCGGATGCGGGCCAGGGACCGCAGATGCAAAAGTCCCGGAGGTAGTGAGGTCCATTTATTTCGGACTTGGGTCATTTTTCGTTCATTTATTTCACTTGTTGGGGGATTTTGGAGCTTCCTAGAGAGATATTTCTATCTAGCTATTAGAGGTAAGTAATTTCTACCCAATGTAAGTTAAATACATAGATTATGAGTAGATTTTAACATGAAAAGTTATGAAAATTATGGCTTTATATGAATAACCCTAAGTTTTGATAAAAATGGGATTTACCAATGAAAATGGTTATGGGATTGAGTGAAAATTAAATATTTGAGTTCATGAGGTTATGAGTAATAACTTTCTACGGAAAATCCCGAAATCTGGGCATGTGGGGCTCGGGGGTGAATTTTAAAAATCTTCCAATTTGGGTTGGGTAATTACTTTAATAGATCAAATCATTTAGTTTTGAGCGTATATTGATTAGTTTATACAACATTTGACTAGTTTCGGATTGTTCGCCATCAAGTTGAGGCTTTAGGGTAAATTTGAGGTCGGAAAGCGTACTTTGAGACAAGGTAAGTCTCTTGCCTAACCTTGTAAGAGGCAATTTACTTCATAGGTGATTTAAGTTGCTATTTGCTTCTAATTGTGGGTGGCTACGTACGCACGAGGTGACAAGAGTCCGTGCATAGATACTAATTATTCTTGTGTGCGGATAGTTTAGGACTCGAATCATGAAATACTTGTAATGAGCAAATCCATAAATATATACTCTATTACCCATAGTTAATCAATTAATAACATCCCCGATTATGCTCAAAAAGTCGATAAAATCAACCCTCGAGCCCACGTGCCCGGATTTCGAATATTTTCGAAGATAAACTTTACCCATAATACCACGAACTAAAATATATAACTTATTCCAAATTCCATGTCCAATTTCGTGGCCAAAATCCAAAAATACAAAATTCTAGTTTTTTTACTAAAATTCCACAATTTCTACTAATTTTCATGTTTAAATCCACATACAAACCATGTATTTAACTTGTAATAGGTGGTCCAAATCCCGACGGTTCCGCAGGTGCGACCAAAATACCGCTTCTGCGGTTACCCATCAGCCCCCTGCCTTCGCATCTGCGGACAAGACTTCGCTTCTACGGAGTCACACATGCGACCAAGAATCCGCTTTTGCGGTCCCGCAGGTGCGGCACAAGCCTCATACCTGTGCCTCGAGCCTGCCTTACTCCCTGCCGCTTCTGCGACCACTGGGCCTCTTCTGCGGTCATGCAGATGCGAAAAACTCTTCGCACCTGCGGCTACTTCCAGTTCCTTCCCATTTCACTTCTGCGAGCTCGACCTCTCTTCTGCTATGTCACTTCTGCGACCAAGGCATCGCAAAAGTGATCACACCAGCTGCTGCCCAGCTTCAGCATTTCTTAAGTCCAAAACTCAACCCGTTAACTATCCGGAATCCACCAGAGGCCCTTGCGACCTTAACCAAATATACCAACACGTCCCAAAATGCAATATGAACTTAGTCAAAGCCTTAAACCACATCAAACAACATCAAAGTCATGAATCGCGCCTCGAATCAAACNCGCATTCAGAGTAAGTTGGAAGAACTTGAAATTCAAAATCTGATTCTATTGGTTTTGGCGTATAATTCTTTGTTTTAATGTTATTATCTATGTTCCGAGGGTGCGAGCGAGTCCGTTTTATGATTTCAAACTTGTTGGTATGTTTGGGTAGGGTCTCGGGAGCCCCGAATGCCATTCGGACTATGCACGAAAGTCATTTGGCCTTAGCTGGATAGCTGAAGCACCCAGCTTCTGGTGTAATCGCACTTGCGGAGGGCCAGCCACAGGTGCGAGCTTGGAGAAGCGAGCCAACACCCAGAAGTGGCCCAGCAAAGGCAGCCCAGAAATCGCAGATGCAGACGCGTGGGCGCAGATGCACGGCAGCAGAAGCCGTCAAGGGACCGCAAAAGCGAGGATGGCCGCAGATGCGGCTCGAGCGCCACAGGAGCGGGCTCGCAAAAGCGCGCCATTCTTCTGCAGATGCGGACATAGGCCAGCTAAGAGAGGACCGCATTTGCGATGAACCTTCCGCGGATGCGGGCCAGGGACCGCAGATGCAAAAGTCCCGGAGGTAGTGAGGTCCATTTATTTCGGACTTGGGTCATTTTTCGTTCATTTATTTCACTTGTTGGGGGATTTTGGAGCTTCCTAGAGAGATATTTCTATCTAGCTATTAGAGGTAAGTAATTTCTACCCAATGTAAGTTAAATACATAGATTATGAGTAGATTTTAACATGAAAAGTTATGAAAATTATGGCTTTATATGAATAACCCTAAGTTTTGATAAAAATGGGATTTACCAATGAAAATGGTTATGGGATTGAGTGAAAATTAAATATTTGAGTTCATGAGGTTATGAGTAATAACTTTCTACGGAAAATCCCGAAATCTGGGCATGTGGGGCTCGGGGGTGAATTTTAAAAATCTTCCAATTTGGGTTGGGTAATTACTTTAATAGATCAAATCATTTAGTTTTGAGCGTATATTGATTAGTTTATACAACATTTGACTAGTTTCGGATTGTTCGCCATCAAGTTGAGGCTTTAGGGTAAATTTGAGGTCGGAAAGCGTACTTTGAGACAAGGTAAGTCTCTTGCCTAACCTTGTAAGAGGCAATTTACTTCATAGGTGATTTAAGTTGCTATTTGCTTCTAATTGTGGGTGGCTACGTACGCACGAGGTGACAAGAGTCCGTGCATAGATACTAATTATTCTTGTGTGCGGATAGTTTAGGACTCGAATCATGAAATACTTGTAATGAGCAAATCCATAAATATATACTCTATTACCCATAGTTAATCAATTAATAACATCCCCGATTATGCTCAAAAAGTCGATAAAATCAACCCTCGAGCCCACGTGCCCGGATTTCGAATATTTTCGAAGATAAACTTTACCCATAATACCACGAACTAAAATATATAACTTATTCCAAATTCCATGTCCAATTTCGTGGCCAAAATCCAAAAATACAAAATTCTAGTTTTTTTACTAAAATTCCACAATTTCTACTAATTTTCATGTTTAAATCCACATACAAACCATGTATTTAACTTGTAATAGGTGGTCCAAATCCCGACGGTTCCGCAGGTGCGACCAAAATACCGCTTCTGCGGTTACCCATCAGCCCCCTGCCTTCGCATCTGCGGACAAGACTTCGCTTCTACGGAGTCACACATGCGACCAAGAATCCGCTTTTGCGGTCCCGCAGGTGCGGCACAAGCCTCATACCTGTGCCTCGAGCCTGCCTTACTCCCTGCCGCTTCTGCGACCACTGGGCCTCTTCTGCGGTCATGCAGATGCGAAAAACTCTTCGCACCTGCGGCTACTTCCAGTTCCTTCCCATTTCACTTCTGCGAGCTCGACCTCTCTTCTGCTATGTCACTTCTGCGACCAAGGCATCGCAAAAGTGATCACACCAGCTGCTGCCCAGCTTCAGCATTTCTTAAGTCCAAAACTCAACCCGTTAACTATCCGGAATCCACCAGAGGCCCTTGCGACCTTAACCAAATATACCAACACGTCCCAAAATGCAATATGAACTTAGTCAAAGCCTTAAACCACATCAAACAACATCAAAGTCATGAATCGCGCCTCGAATCAAACTTATAAATTTTCAAATTTCCAAATTCTATATCTCGTGCCGAAACGTAACAAATAAATCTGGAATGACTTCATATTTTGCACACGAGTCACAAATGACGTAACAAAGCTAGTCCAAGGCTCGGAACCCCAAACGGACATCGATAACATTAAAATTCACTTCAAACCAAATTTATGAGATTCTTAAACCTTTAAAATACTAACCTTCCATAATAAGCGCTGAAATACTCCTAGTTGATCCGATACTCGACCTTAACATACGCTCAAGTCAGAAATCATCATACGAATCTATTGGAACCTTCAAATCCCGATTCTGAGGTCGTTTACTCAAAAGTCAATTCTTAGCCAATTCTTTCTACTTAAAGCTTCCGAAATTAGAATTTTGTTTTCAAATCAATCCCGAACATCCCGAAATTAAATTCCGACCTAATGTAAAAGTCATAATACCTGAAGTGAAGCTACTCAAGACCTAAAAATGCCGAACGACGCGCTAGAGCTCTAAATGACCCGTTCGGTCGTTAAATTCTTCCCCACTTAAACATACGTTCATCCTCGAACGTGCTAAGAACTGCTCCTAAGTGGTCCAAAATCAATGTAAAACACCTTGTGCACCTACCCTTACCACCACAACCCAGTTAGGCACATTAGCTCGAGCCGAACAGAAGGTCCTCCCTTTTATTTAGTCAATTAGCCTTAGAACCAAATTCTAACCTCTATGTTTCTCTACAAGACCTGATTCTAACATACGACTACTGTACCGATCACCACACACCGTACCAAAACACGATCGTACTCTTTTTGCTGAATTCACCATGCCCCGCATAATTCACATGCCCATAATAACATCCTCTGATGACAATAACTGAAATTGCACAAATTCGATGCCCGCAATACATCTCATGACGTACATAAATCATGTTCCAACTCTCGCAATACTGCCACGATGAAAGAGGCATGTAGAAACTCATAACCACCTACCCAATAAATAATTAATGGAGTCTCTCCTCCTGAAAAGAACTGTTACCTCATTCTGAACTGAATAACGATTTCCCCCCTTTAATGTACCTTGTATAAATTTGATTGCACAAATTTCAGGTCCAATATTCTTGTCTCATCGAGTACAAGCTGCTTAGGCAATAGGCCACCTCAAACACTAACTCAGATCTCGTATGACTCCATCAATGCGCCGACAAGCTACAACTCGAATATGACACATAAGGGAGAACGAACTCTGGAAAAGAGTTACCCAGCCCACGTAACGAATAAAACGGTCGAACAGATGTTATGAACCCTTCTCAGAGGATGAGAAACAAATATGCAGGAATGGATATATGGAACCGTACTCAACATAACACTGTTGCAGCGTGCAACCCGATCCAAATAACGCACCCGTGGCGGCGTGCCTCCTGATCCACTCATAACAATAAATAAGGACATATACATCAAGCCATAATTCTTGTACCTACGGAATACTGAATATCGGCTACAAGCAGGCCAAGTGCAAAAATACAACACTGGGGAGACGGATAACGCAATATGCTACAAAACCCAAGCACGACTAAGATGCGATAAATGACCTACATCTCGAGAGCCATCCTGCTCAGATGACACCACAAACTACATGGGACCTCAACACATGTGCGAATAATCAAGCCTTCTCAATCCGGAACAACCCTCACAATTCACAACCAAAGGGAGCGCCTTCCAGGCATAACGATAGTACCAAAATCTCCGTACTTGGTTTTGTTCTTTAACAATCAAGTGGCTAGCAAGTCACACTCATACAATTTCCCTATGGGGTACACTCCCACGACCTTTCGCCCAGGTAGCCAAGTTCGCACAGCCGTACCACCAACTGTATAAATTTTGTAAAGCTGATCAAGAATACGCAAATCAATACACAATGCTCCTTCCACAGAACACCATTCCCAAGCAACACTAGGATAATGTGAGCTTACTCTGAACATTAAATTCTTCCCGGCTCATCCGAGCTCATGACATTCTTGTCAATACCGAACTGTAACCTTAGTCCTCAACTTTCAAATTCTCATGCCGCTCACTACACCTATCATGCTGCTACGTGAGAATACATGAATCCATCATAACCCCTGAACTACCAGTGGAATAACACTTCATTGGCTAGAAACCTTTCACTTAGATCATTTCCGAAGAGCCCATGCAACACGCAACTGAATTCCCAAACCGTAGAAAATACAACCTCAAGCCGTGATCTGAACCGTCATGACTCTTCCGGAATCCATTTACACAAAAAGGTCATTTAAATCAAATACCTCCTAAATCAATCACGTTATGGTGGTTGTCTAGCCCGCACATACAACCACAACCACGTGTATGACTTCACATGCCGAAGGAACTGATCGTTGCCACAATCATGCTGACCCAACCATTACGAACCGACCAACTTCTTTCAATTTACCCTTGACCTGACTAAGGAATATAATAGCTTCATTCACAATAGAATGAACTCAATCCACATATATCCCGAGTGACCCAAATCGCGAGACCACATTGTCTCAATACCCATGAATCATCGCATACCTCCTTACGCGCACAATAACATCTTTAACTGGTACACCCATTCTGCAAGACCTTCTGCGAATCCGAAGCCATCTCTTCCCTTCCTCCAATACTGCACCACATACCAGATGATTACGTGGAATATTCCAAGTAACATTCTTAATCCACTATGAAAACTCGATCCTTAACCACACAACATGCCAGAAATCCTTAGGCACTGCAATTTAATTCTGGAACCCACTAGGACCGTTGTTGAGAGTCACCTACTCTAACCTAATCCCGAATATAACCAAAATTCAACGCTCTGCTAGCATATGAACACCCCCTCGAAAAAGCAACCAGCTGAATTCCTTTCCTTGTACATCATATCTACAAAGCATAAACTCTGAGTTTTTCCAATACCCGCACGTGAATCGATAAGGCAAAATATAGTTCACATTTATCAATTTTTCTACTCAAATTAACCCTGATGTTTTTCTTTTTCTTAGCCATCAATAATCCACAAATGCACCAATAACCAGAAGTTGCACAAGCCGACAACCACGCGATCCAATCATAGACGGTGGGGATCCTCCACTTAGCTTTAAGCTACCATCACATAATGTAGAGCCCACAATGATTCCTCCTTCTTATTTACCATGATCCCGTACCGTCAACCCGCCAAATTCCTCGAAGTATTTTGTTAAGCTTTTCATCAATATTCTAAATCATCGGTCACAATCACATATTCGATCTCTTACTGGGTAGCAAGTAGTATTCTTCGCAAAAGCTTATTCAACATCATGCAACAGCTAACCTTCTCACAGGACATAACCCACCTGTGGAATTCCTTACCAATATCTTCCAACGACGTTGCTCTGGGTACAATTACCACGTAATCAGTAGGTTCTCCTGAGCCCATGCTCGCCCACCAGCTGTATAAGTCCGTTCATTCCCCATTGACATCAACTAAAAGTGTGACAACATATCCCAAACTTGAAGTCATGTTGATTCCGAAACGATAATCAAATCTTCACACCCTTTTTTATTTCAAGAAAACTCCTTTCTGCCACATTCAATCTTTCTCCATGCAGTAACCACCATTCCAATTATAATCCGTGGACCTAGTCACTTTCTACCGTGCCTCCAAAATTGCCTAATCTTCCTCAACGTACGTGACTATCCTACCACAGAATTCATATTCTACTCTGCCACTCCCACTTCGGTTAAACCATCTCCTTTAAGCAACTTCTCGACCTCCGCTTCTCATGCTTGACCTACTAGTAATTCATCCGCCACGAAACACCTCCCGCCATGTCCTTCCTTATACTTCGCCACCCAAATGTTGCCTCAAATCAAATCCATACCTGTAGCACTAGAGCTAATGAATTACCACCAACTCTAAACCTCTTAGAAGATCATCTTTCTCGATCCATCAACATTAGAAATACCAATTCTATTCTAAACCGCAGCACACCGCTATCTCTGACAGCCGCCCCTCAGGCACCATTTCACAACACCCTGCCCCGAAGGTTAAAATCAAGATGACCATAACACCGGCGAACCGTAATGCGTTCAAACAAGGACGACGACACTGCATCACAATGAAAATTCCACCACGCTCAAAAATATCAAGTCTCATTACTTCATCAACCAACATGGACATCTACAGTCTGATTGTCTTTCCTCCGCTGAAATTAAGTACTGAACCCCTTAATCATGCTCTGAGAAATCATCTCTTCAAGTCATTCACTGCCTCAACACATAAACGAGCACCCTACCATTACACTAACACGGTGCGATAACAACGCATGAATATCATAGCAATCCTTGCATAGCCTCATAACCATAGAAAGTACAGATACTAAACTGAAACGACATAACACCCTTCTGCAAGGCGGTGATAATAACCTGCCCGAACACGTAGGGAAAACATCCTGCACCACGTCTGCAGTACCAATACCACTACTCGACATCCAATTGATAACAAGCATTTCACGTTGCATAAGATTAAGTATGAACAAAATAAAGGTACAAGCCTCAATGGAATTAAACCGCATGATCAGGAAATCAAGAAGGGAAGTGCTCCTAACAGCCCTGTAGCCTCTCGAAGATAAGTACAGATGACTCTGTACCGATCCGCGAGACTCTACTAGACTTTATCATGATTCATGAGACCTAAGTGAACCTAACTCTCTGATACCAAGGTGTCACGACCCAAAATTTACTAAAGATCGTGATGGCGCCTAACACCGGCGTCAGGCAAACCAACAGTAATTGATCTCTAAATTACTCATTTTAGTATTTTTGAAATCATAACTTTCATTAATGAAATTGTATGAATAGAATTTACAGGGTAAAAGGTAATATTTACACGAACTACAATAATGAACAACTCGTAGGAACCCAGAAAGTCCGGTGTCACAAGTGCATGAACATCAACTAGGAAATATAATAAAATATAACATCTGTCGGGAATACAAATTAGATAGGAGAATATAAATAACTCTGATGGAGACTCTCCAGGCTGCGGATTGTAACATGAAATACAGCTCATGGTAAAGTCCCGACAATAGCCGCGCCTCGATGCAAAAAGACCACTAGACATATATGTACCTGCATAAAAAGTACAAGTGTAGCATGAGTATGTAAATCAACGCGTACCCAGTAAGTATTTTGCCTAACCCTAGAGAAGAAGTGACGAGGGGTCGATATCAACACTTACTAGTGGTGCAATAAGACAGATACAGTAGAAGAAAATAGGTGTGAGTTAGAGTAAATAAGCGAAATAACAAGTATAATACGTGGCACAAGGTACCATTAGCTAAAGATTCAGGATTTCGATGTTCCAAAGACGGCTTTCTTGACTAGATATGGCCATTATAAGTTTCTAGTGATGTCCTTCGGTTTGACTAATGACCTCGGCGACATTTATAGATTTGATGAACCGGGTGGTCAGGCCATATATTGATTCGTTTGTCATTGTCTTCATTGATGACATTTTGATCTACTCGCATAGCATGGAGGAGCACGAGCAGCATTTAAGAGTGGTGCTCCATACCTTGCGGGAACATAAGTTATATGCTAAGTTCTCCAAGTGTGAGTTTTGATTAGATTCTGTGGCATTCTTGGGACATGTAGTATCAGGCAAGGGTATTCTTGGGACATGCAGTCTAGATTTGGCCTCGTCCCACCATGGCAACTGAGATCAGGAGCTTCCTAGGGTTAGCAGGTTATTATCCTCGGTTTGTGGAGGGCTTCTCATCTATTACAGCACCTTTGACTAGATTGACCTAGAAGGATGCTCCGTTCCGATGGTCTGATGATTGTGAAGAGATCTTTTCAGAAGCTCAAGACCGCATTGACTTCAACACCAGTGTTAGTATTGCCTTCTAGTTTAGGTATGTATACTGTGTATTGTGACGCTTCACGCGTTGGTTTTGGTTGTGCATTGATACATGAGGCGCGAGTTATTGCATATGCTTTACACCAGCTGAAGCCCCACGAGAAGAATTACCATGTACACGATTTGGAGTTGGCTGCGATTGTTCATGCACTTAAGATCTGGAGGCATTATCTTTATGGGGTGTCCTGTGAGGTTTACACTGATCATCGCAACTTGCAGCATATGTTCAAGCAGAGGGATCTCAATTTGAAGCAGTGCAGGTGGCTCGAGTTACTAAAAAATTATGATATTAACATCCTTTATCATCCGGGAAAGGAAAATGTAATTGTAGATGCCTTAAGCAGAAAGGCGGAGAGCATGGGTAGTTTGGCATTCATTTCAGCGGAGCAGAGGCTACTAGCTTTGGACATTCAGTCCTTGACTAACAGACTTGTGAGGATGGATATTTCAGAGCCCATCAGAGTTCTGGCATGCGTTGTTATCTAGTCTTTACTATTCGAGCAGATCAAGGCTCGCCAGTTTGATGATCCGCACTTGCTGATTATCAGAGAGACGGTATTACAGGGGAGTTCCAAGGAGGTTACCATCAGTGAGGATGGTGTTCTCCGACTCCAAGGTCACCTATGTGTTCCTAATGTTGATGGCTTAAGGGAGAACATCCTAGAGGAGGCACATAGTTCTCGGTATTCTATTCATCCAGGTGCTACAAAGATGTATCGTGACCTGAGGTAGAATTATTGGTGGCGATAGATGAAGAATGACATAGTTGAGTATGTAGCGAGGTGCCTTAATTGTCAACAAGTTAAGTATGAGCATCAGAGGCCAGGTGGTCTACTCCAGCAGATGACTATATCGGAGTGGAAATGAGAGCGCATTACTATGGACTTCGTAGTTAGGTTGCCGTGGACCTTGCGGAAGTTTGATATAGTTTGGCTCATTGTCGATAGGTTGAACAAGTCAGCACACTTCATTCTGGTTGTTACCACGTATTCTTCAGAGAGCTTGGCTCGGATTTACATTTAGGAGATTGTCCGGTTGCATGATATGCCTGTCTCCATTATATCAGATAGAGGCCCTCAGTTTACTTCGCATTTCTGGAGGGAAGTGTAGAGCGAGTTGGGGACTCGGGTAGAGATCAGCACAGCCTTTCATCCGCAGACCGGCAGGGAACCGGAGCAGACAATTCAGATCTTGGAGTATATGCTCAGAGAATGTGTGATTGACTTCAGAGGGCAGTGGTATCGATTCTTGCCTTTTCACGAGTTTGCTTTCAACAACAGTTATCAAAGTAGCACCGAGATGGCTCCATTTGAGGCTTCATATAGTCGACGATGTCATTTGCCTATCAGATGGTTTGAGCCCAAGGAGGCTAAGTTACACGGTACTGATTTAGTGAAGGATGTCTTGGAAAAGGTAAAGTTGATTCAGGAGCGGCTTCGCACAGCACAGTCCAAATAGAAGAGTTACGTGGACCAGAAGGCGCGTGATATATCATTTATGGTAGGTGAGAAGGTTCTCTTGAAGGTCTTGCCAATGAAGGGAATCATGAGGTTCAGGAAGAAAGGCAAGTTGAGACCAAGGTTTATAGGTCCATTTGAAGTGTTGAGACGAGTTGGGGAGGTTGCTTATGAGCTTGCTTTGCCTCCCAGTCTATCGAGAGTTCATCCAATTTATCACTTGTCTATGATCTGAAGGTATCATGTCAGTACGATTTGGTGTTATCGAGGTCCAATTGGGATTCCGAGTCTGAGAATAGTTCTGTATGGTGATTTAAGACCTGCACGCAAAGTTTGGAGTCATTTCGAGTAGTTTAAGTATGAGTCGGCGCGTTCAGAGTAAGTAGGAAGAACCTGAAGTTGATTCTATTGATTTTGGCATATGCTTCTTAGTTTTAATATTGTTATCTGTGTTCCGAGGGTGCAAGCGAGTCCGTTTTATGATTTCAAACTTGTTGGTACGTTTTGACGGGGCCTCGGGGGCCCCGGATGCCATTCAGACGATGCGCAGAAGTCATTTGACCTTAGTTGGATACCTGAAGCTCCCAACTTCTGGTGTAATTGCACCTGCGGAAGGTCAGGCGCAGGTGCAAGCTCGCGGAAGCGAGCTAGCAGCTACAGATGTGGCCCAGCAAAGGCAACCCAGAAATCACAGATGCAAACACGTGGGCGCAGATGCGGCTCGAGCGCCGCATGAGCGGGCTCGCAGAAGCAAGCCATTCTTCCGTAGATGCGGACTTAGGCCAGCCAATAGAGGACCGCATCTGCGATGAACCGTCCACAGATGCGGGCCAAGGATCGTAGATGCGAAAGTCCTGGAGGCTGTGAGGTCCATTTATTTCGGACTTAGGTCATTTTTGGTTCATTTATTTCACTTTTTGGGACGATTTTGGAGCTTCCTAGAGAGACATTTCCAGCTAGCTATTGGAGGTAAGTAATTTCTACCCAATGTAAGTTAAATACATAGATTATGAGTAGATTTCAACATGAAAATTTATGAAAATTATGGGTTTAGATGAATAACCCTATGTTTTGATAAAAATGGGATTTACCATCAAAAATGGTTATAGGATTGAGTGAAAATTATATATTTGAGTTCGTGAGGTTATGGGTAACAACTTTCTTCGAACATTTCCGAAATTCGGGCACGTGGCTCCGAGGGTGAATTTTAATAATCTTCCAATTTGGGTTGGGTAATTACCCTAATATATAAATCATTTACTTTTGAGCGTATATTGATTAGTTTATGCAACATTTGACTAGTTTCGGATTGTTCGGCACCGAGTTGAGGCTTTAGGGTGAATTTGAGGCCGGAAAGCGAGCTTTGAGACAAGGTAAGTCTCTTGCCTAACCTTGTGAGAGGAAATTTATCCCATAGGTGATTTAAGTTGCTATTTGCTTCTAATTGTGGGGGCTACATATGCACGAGGTGACGAGAATCCGTGCGTAGCTACTAATTATGCTTGTGTACGGGTAGTTTAGGACCTGAATCATGAAATACTTGTAATGTTTGCACCATACTTGCTAGTTAAAGTACTTAAATTATATTGGAACTTGTTAGAGGAATTGTAAAATACCGAATTTCACTTACTTGAGTTTTGGCGGGTTACTTAACAATAAAATGTGTGTTTTGTTGTATATTAGCCTTGAATTAGCTCTTAAATCGGTTGTTTATAAAGTATCCTCTCTTCTTGTGGAGCGGTCCGAACGCCTCGACAGTAGATAGATGCATCTATGTTTCATGTCGCTCGACCTTCGACAGTGTACACATTATTCTGGATCGGTCCGTACGTCCTCAGCATAATCGTGCGTGATAACACTCGAAGTGTAACTATATATTTGATATCTTTTCCTGGCTTGAGAGGCAAAAATTATATAAGGCAGAAATTTATTTGAAACTTACCATGTGTGAAAGAAATATTTACTTTTTGTTTGTTATTGAGTAATTAGTTTTAATTACATAAACCATGCCAATTTAGAATTATGTATTTCCTTATTGTTAGCCCGCAGTAAGTGTCGATGTCGATCCCTCATCACTACTTCTTCGAGGTTAGACTTGATACTTACTGGGTACATGTTGTTTTTTAATGACCCGGCCGGTCGTTTTGAGTGTATTAGCCCCAATCCCCTATTTACTGTTTTCCCCGTACTTTTTTCTGCTTATGTGACTTGCCGAGAGATTTTGTTTTTGGGTTTCAGAGTGTTTTGGGATACTTAGTCCCTAAAATGGGAGCTTAAGTCTTAGGATTTTGATCGTAGTCGGAACTGTGTGAAGACAACTTTGGAATGGAGTTTCGTCGGTTCCGTTAGCTCCGTTGGGTGATTTTGGACTTAGGGGCGTGTCCGGATTGTGTTTTGCAGGTCTGTAGCTTATTTAGGCTTGAAATAGAGAAAGTCAATTTTTTTGGAGATTTTGATCGGTAGTGGACTTTTTGATACCGGGGTCGGATTCCGATTCCGGAAGTTGGAGTAGGCCTGTAATGTTGAATTTGGAAGTTTCAAGTTCTTTAGGTTTGAATCGGAGGATGATTTGCGATTTTAGCATTGTTTGATATGGTTTGAGGACTCGACTGAGTCCGTATGGTGTCTTAGGATTGGTTGGTATGTTTGGTCGAGGTCCCGGGGGTCTCGGGTGAGTTTCGGGTGCTTAATGAGTCAAAGCTTGGACTTAGAAGAATTTCTGACATGCTGGTTTCTGGTGTTTTCGCACCTGCGGTGGGGAATCCGCAGGTTCGACCCCGCAGAAGAGAGGCTGGGATCACAGGTGTGAATTTAGGCCTGGGAGTCAGTAGTTGCAGATGCGACGAGTGAGCCGCAGGAGCGGAGCTGCATCTGCGGAAGGGAAGTCGCAGATGCGGATATGAGAAGGACTCAAGGTTTCCGCAAAAGCGGACGAGTAGATGCAGAAGCGCATTCGTAGATACGGACTTAGGCGCGCAGTTGCAAACTCTGGAGTTTTAATGAAAACTCGCAGGTGCGGAGTCCTAGTTGCAGAAGCGGTACCGCATGTGGGATGATGAGGTCGCAGGAGCGGGTTCGCTGGGCAGAAAAGAGAAAGTTTCGAGGGCATGATTCATTTCTCCATTTTTGGAATTGAGAGCTCGGAAATTGGTGATTCTTTGAGGGATTTTTAGAGAGAGATTTTGGGTAACGATTCCTAACTCATTTTTTGTTGTATTTCATTAATCTATAGTTGTTTTCTCCATTTATTTTCGGATTGGGATTGAAAAGTTGGGAAAATTTCCTAACCGAATTTCTAAGTTTTGATTGGGATTTAGACATCGGATTTGGTTAATTTTGGTATGAGTGAACTCGTGAGTGAATGGGTGTTCGTATTCTGTGACTTTTACCCGATTTCGGGATGTGGGTCCTGGTCGACTTTTTAGGACGAATTTCAAAATTTTTATTAAAATCTTGATTTCATTAATTATATTAGTTTATTATAGTGGTATTTATGATATGTAATTGTTTTTAGCCAGCTTTGGAGCATTCAGAGTCGGATATTCGTGGAAAAGGTATTGTTACCGATTGATTGAGCTTGGTTCGAGGTAAGTGATTTGCCTAACCTTATGTAGGGGAAATTCTCTTAGGATTTGTACTATTTTTTATATATGAGCGCCATGTACGTGAGGTGACGAGTACGTACACAGGCTAATTGTGTAAAAACCCGATTGTTTCACTAAGTAATAGCCTGATTTCTTTCTTACTTGAGTTTCATCAGCATGTGTATCCTGTTAGATTAGAATAGCATGCCTACTTGCATAACTATTTACTTGAACTACATGCAACATGTTTAGTGAATTTACTTGTCTTACCCCGATATCAAAAAGTTCACTTCCGGTCAAACTTCTCAAAAACCTTCAAATTTCTAACTTTCGCCAAATGGCGCCTCAAAATGACCTACGAACCTCCAAATCCACATCTGGATATGCTCCCAATACCAGAATCACCATATGGAGCTATTCCCAGATTCGGAATCCTAAACAGACATCGATAACATTGGAATGCACTTCTACCCAAATAGATCTTCCAAAATGCTAACTTTCACAATAGACGTTGAATCGCTCCCGGGTCATCCAAAACCCGATCCGGATATACGCCCAAGTCCAAAATCATCATACGAACAAGTTGGAACCTTCAAATCCCGATTCTGAGGTTGTTTACTCAAAAATTACACTTTAGTCAATTTCTCTAACTTAAGGCTTCCGAAATTAGAATTTTCTTTCCAAATCAAATCTGAACTTCTTGAAATTTCAATTCCGACCATGCGTATAAGTCATAATACCTGAAGTGAAGCTGCTCATGGCCTCAACCCTCTGAATGATGCGCTAAGGCTCAAAACAACCGGTCGGATCGTTACATTCTCTCCCACTTAAACATATGTTCGTCCTCGAATGTGCTAAGAACTGCTCAGCGTCAGTATGATAACCCCCATTTGCTTGTCCTTAAGGATATGGTCCTGCACAGTGATGTGAAGGAGGTCACTATTGGGGATGATAATGCATTGAGGATGCAGGGCAGGCTATGTGTGCCTAATGTGGACGGTTTGCGTGAGTTAATTCTCCAAGAGGCTCACAGTTCGCGGTACTCTATTCATCCGGGTGCCACAAAGATGTATCAGGACTTGAGACAACATTATTGGTAGAGAAGAATGAAGAGGGACATAGTAGAATATATAGCTCGGTGACTGAATGGCCAGCAGGTAAAGTATGAGTATCAACGACCGGGTGGATTGCTTCAGAAGTTAGAGATTCTGGAGTGTAAATGGGAGCGGATCACTATGGATTTCATTGTTGGACTACCACAGACTCACCGAAAGTTTGATGCAGTTTGGGTGATTGTAGATAGGCTGACCAAGTCAGCTTATTTCATTCCTGTGATGACTACCTATTCTTTCGAGCAGCTAGCTCAAATCTACATCGGTAAGATCGTCAGGCTTCATGGCGCACCGGTATCTATTAACTCCGATCGGGGTACGCAGTTTACATCACGGTTCTGGAGAGCTGTACAGCATGAGTTGGGTACTCGGGTTGAGTTGAGCATAGCATTTCACCCTCAGACGGATGGACAGTCCGAGCGCACAATTCATATACTGGAGGATATGCTCCGCGCTTGTGTGATAGATTTTGGAGGTGCTTGGGACCAGTTTTTGCCACTTGCGGAGTTTGCCTACAACAGTAGTTATCAGTCCAACATTCAGATGGCACCGTATGAGGCTTTGTATAGTAGGCGGTGTCGGTCCCCAGTGGGATGGTTTGAGCCGGGCGAGGCTAGACTTTTGGCTACAGACTTGGTTCAAGATGCCTTGGAGAAGGCTAAGGTGATTCAGGATAGACTTCACACAGCCTAGTCCAGACAGAAGAGTTATGCATATCGGAAGGTTCGCAATGTTGTATTCATGATTGGAGAGCGGGTCTTGCTCCGAGTTTCGCCTATGAAGGGCGTTATGAGGTTCGAAAAAAGGATCAAGTTGAGCCCAAGGTTTATTGGTCCCTTTGAGGTGTTGCGACGAGTTGGGGAAGTTACTTACGAGCTTTCCTTACCTCCCTGCCTAGCAGGAGTTCATCCGGTATTCTACATTTCTATGCTCCGAAAGTATCACGGTGATCCGGCTCATGTATTGTATTTTAGCTCAGTCCAATTGGACAAGGATCTATCTTAGGTTGAGGAGCCAATGGCTATTTTAGACTGGCAGGTTAGAAAGCTAAGGTCAAAGAACATTGCTTTTGTGAAGGTTCAATAGAGGGGACAGCCAGTCGAAGAGGCGACTTGGGAGACCGAGCAGGATATGCGCAGCCGTTATCCTCATCTTTTCACCACTTCAGGAATGTCTCTATGCTCGTTCGAGGACGAACGATTGTTTTAAGAGGGGGAGGATGTAATGACCTGGCCGTTCGTTTTGAGTGTATTAGCCCCGATCCCCTATTTACTGTCTCCCCCATACCTTTTCCTTCTTATGTGACTTGTCATGAGGTTTTGTTTTTGGGTTTCGGAGTGTTTTGGGATACTTAGTCCCTAAAACGGGAGCTTTAGTCTTAGGATTTTAACCGTAGTCGGAATTGTATAAAGACTACTGCAAAATGGAGTTTTATCGGTTTCGTTAGCTTCGTTGGGTGATTTTGGACTTAGGGGCATGTCCGGATTGTGTTTTGGAGGTCTGTAGCCCATTTAGGCTTGAAATGGAGAAAGTCATTTTTTTTGGAGATTTTGATCGGTAGTGGACTTTTTGATACATGGATCGGATTCTGATTCCGGAAGTTGGAGTAGTTCCATAATGTTGAATATGACTTGTGTGCACAATTTGGGGTCAATCAGACGTGGTTTGGTTGGTTTCGGCATCGATCGTCGAATTTGGAAGTTTTAAGTTTTTTATGTTTGAATTGGAGGATGATTTGTGATTTTAGCATTGTTTGATGTGGTTTGAGGGCTCGACTGAGTTCGTATAGTGTTTTAGGATTGGTTGGTATGTTTGGTCAAGGTCCCGAGGGCTTCGAGTGCTTAACGAGTGAAAACTTGGACTTAGAAGAATTTCTGGCATGCTGGTTTCTGGTGTTTTCGCACCTGCGTTGGGGAATCCGCAGGTGCGGCCCCGCAGAAGCGAGGCTGGGATCACAGGTGAGCCTTTAGGCCTGGGAGTCAGTGGTCGCAGATGCAACGAGTGAGCTGCAGGAGCGGAGCCGCATCTTCCTAAGAGCAGTCGTAGATGCAGATATGAGAAGGATTCAAGGTTTCCGCAGAAGCAGACGAGTAGATGCAGAAGCGCATCCACAAATGCGGACTTAGGCGCGCAGGTGTGGACTCTGGAGTTTTAATGAAAACTCGCAGGTGCGGAGTCCTAGCAGCAGAAGCGGCACTGCAGGTGGAATGATGAGTTCGCAGGAGCGGGTTCGCTGTGCAGAAAAAAGAGAGTTTCGAGGGCTTGATTCATTTCTCCATTTTTGGACTTGGGAGCTCGTAAATTGGCGATTCTTTGAGGGATTTTCAGAGAGAGCTTTGGGGTAACGATTCCTAATTCGTTTTTGGTTGTATTTCATTAATCTATAGTTGTTTTCTCCATTTATTTTCAGATTTGGATTGAAAAGTTGGGAAAATGGGGGAAAAGTTTCCTCACCGAAGTTTTGAGTTTGGATTGGCATTTAGACATCAGATTTGGTTAATTTTGGTACGAGTGAACTCGTGAGTGAATGGATGTTCGTATTTTGTGACTTTTACCCGATTTCGGGAAGTGGGCCCGGGTCGACCGCTTAGGATAGATTTCGAAATGTTTATTAAAATCTTGATTTCATTAATTAGATTAGTCTATTATAGTTGTATTTATGATATGTCATTGGTTTTTTCAAGATTTGGGCCATTCGGAGTCGGATATTCGTGGAAAAGGAATTATTACCTATTGACTAAGCTTGATTCGAGATAAGTGGCTTGCTTAATCTTGCGTGGGGGAAATTCTCTTAGGATTTGTACTGTTTTTGATATATGAGCGTTGTGTACGTGAGGTGACGAGTACGTACACGGGCTAATTGTGTAAAAACCCGACTGTCACTAAGTAATAACCTGATTTCTTTCTTACTTGAGTTTCATTAGCATGTGTAGTATCTTGCTAGATTAGAATAGCATGCCTACTTACCTAATTGTTTACTTGAACTACATGCAACATGTTTAGTAAATTTACTTGTCTTTCCTTACTGGTACTTAGGTTGAATTGTAGAATTTCGGAGTTTTTGACTAATATTGTCCCTTATCTTTGAGGGTATATCTATTTTGGTCCCTCAAATATATCTATGAGCATATTTAGTCCCTTAAGTATGCTAAAGTGGAGCACCTTTAGTCTCACTGACACAATGTATTCAAAAACTAACGGTGTTACCCAACTCTGATTCATGAAGCAAATCTTTTGCTCTGAAGCAAAACGTTTCCTCTTCTTTTATTGGATAACGCAAATTATCACTTTAATTCCTCATTTTTAGATAATGTCTTCTAAAATTTTGACCTTGAAAATATCCCCTTTTGTGCCAGTTTTCAATGAGAAAATGATATTGTATAGCCGCTATAAAAATAATAGCCGAAAAAATATATAAAATTTTTATATTTTTTTGTATATATATATATATATATATATATATATATATATA
>AWOL01S0023496.1:30711-62536 GCA_000715115.1 Nicotiana otophora | reverse complement strand
TGTTCATTTATTACTCCGCTATAGATAATCTTCCTGAAGAAGATTATCCATTTAGTACTCTGTTGAATTTTATCTACAAGCAGCTGATGCAGGCAGGTTGCAAGCAGCTCAATGAAATGATTTGCAGCAGCTTTTTATTAAACAGGCAGGTTGCAAGCAGCTCATGCAGACAGCTTACAAGCAGCTAAAGAAAAGTCTTGCAGCTGCTTCCTAAAACGCATCGCAGCTGCTTCCTTTCTTCTATAAATAGAGGAGAATTAAGTTCATTATGTACATCAGTTTGAAATTGAATAAAAATATCAATCTCCCTCTATACTTGTCTCCGGTTTCTTTACTTTATAGTCTTTATTTTATAACAAAGATAACTTTTGTTGGGTAAAGTACATTTTAGTAAGTGGGACAGAATAGGAAAAGCAGTACACGTGTATAAAAACGCATTACACGTGTTTTTTTGGAACTCGCTATGTAGGAATGAGGGTCAAATTACCACTTTAACCCTATAAAAATTTACAATTTCGGGAATACAACTCTGGTTGCTCCTTGTACGGTTCTTCCAAACGTCCGCTTCTAAATATTTAACAAGTGTCAAAGTTTAAGATAAAACTCCAACAAATTTGGAGATTCAAAAGTTATTAAAAAAAAGAGAGAAAAGGAAATAAAGACACAAAAAATTAACTACTCAAACATGGGTGAGGGTTGGTTTAGGTTAGTTAATTTTTTTATTTTTTTAATCATTTTCGTTTTTCTTTTAAAAATAAAAAGGGTATTTATTCAGATAATATTATTGAAAATAATAGAATAAAATATGAAATAAAAAAATATTTCAAGAGTAATAAAATATATATCTTCTATTATATTACAAACAAAAAAGCAACATGCAAAACTATTAAACAAAGTAATATGCTAATACTTTTTTTTATTAACAATACAATTATACCAAACATTGGATAATATAATAAAAAATACAGAATAAAAAAGTTGTTCGATGACTATATAAGTCCATTTAATTTAATAGCGATTTTATTCATTAAAATTCAAATAATATTATTGGGAACAATAGAATAAAATTTAAAATAAAAAAAATTCAAGAGAAATAAAATATAAATCTTCTGTTTTATTATAAAAAGAAAGTAGCAGACAAAAATATTAAACAAAGTAATATGCTAATAAAAATTTCTATTAACAATGCAATAATACTAAATATTTGATAATATAATAAAGAAAAATATATAATAAAAACTTTATTTGATGCCTATATAAGTCCCTTTAACTTAATAGAGATTTTATTCATTAATATTCAGATAATATTATTGAGAATAATATAATAAAATTTAAAATAAAAAAAATATTTCAAGAGTAATAAAATATATTTTTTTTATTATATTATAAAAAGAAAGTAGTTGACAAAAATATTAAAGAAATAATATGCCAATAAAAGTTTTTATTAACAATGCAATAATATTAAATATTGGATAATATAATAAAGAAAAATACATAACAAAAATATTATTCAGTGACTATATAAGTCCCTTTAATTTAATAGAGATTTTATTCACTAAAATCCAGATAATATTATTGAAAACAATAGAATAAAATTTAAAATAAAAATTATTTAAGAGTAACAAAAAATATATATATTATTATATTAAAAGTTTCTATTAACAATGTAATAATTCTAAATATTGGTTAACATAATAAAGAAAAATACATAACAAAAACGTTATTCAATGCCTATATAACTCCGTTTAATTTAATAGAGATTTTATTCATTAAAATTCAAATAATATTATTGAGAATAACAGAATAAAATTTAAAATAAAAAAATATTTCAAGATTAATAAAATATATATCTTCTCTTATATTACAAAACAAAGTGAGCAGACAACAAAATGAAACAATGTAATATGCTACTATAAATTTCTATTAATAATGTAATAATACTAAATATCGAGAATATAATAAAAACAATATAGAACAAAAAAGTTATTCGATGATTGTATAAGTCTTTTTAATTTAATAAAAAATTTATTATTGAGTATATCATATTAACAAATAAAATAACAATTGAAATTTATTAAAGCTATACGATATAATATGTTCAAACAAGCCTAATCATAATTTAATTTAATTAATATTTTTTAATATTGACCGCGCATAGGGCGGGTACGACTAAAAGTATATAATATATATAGTAAAGTAAAACAAATACATAGGCGAGACACCTGTTAGTCAAAATTGAGAAGCAACCAAGGGATAATAAAAAATTACCTAGAGCAAATGCCACGTTTAACATCACGAGATATTTACATGAATAATCCCATGAATGATGAACCTATATGCTATGGCAAATCTTTAGACGTTGAAAAGATGAGAGGTAACTAGAGTGTATAGAGAAAGTTCAGCGTACAGCTGTCTTTTTTGTGCTCATGTACCCAGAAAAGAAACGAAGATGGCCTCCCTTATTAATTGTGCTAGCAACGGTGGGTGATTTACCAACCCTATTTTATTAAAGGCCAAATAAATAAGCCACACCTAAATTTGGTTCACTTTTCACTTTGACACTTAAAGTTAGATATGTTCCTATTACGCACTCCAACATCCTTCCAAGTGTGCCAATTTAAGCATTGATTGTTACCATTAGTCGACTGAGGATTTTCCTTTTTAAGCATTGATTGATCCATCCAGCAATGAGTTATACATGCTCGAGGTTAGAGATAGTCTCAGAATTTAAATCTTATAGTTTTAATCTTAAAGAATTTTATCACTGAATTTATTGTACTTTTAAACTTATCTATTACTTGTTGCAATTCAAGTAGATTTTACATATAAATTTATATTTCGCGTCAAAAATTTTAAATTCAATCGAACCCAGTCCCATAATGGTAGATCTGCCTTTGCTCTAGGTGCAAAGTAATTTACGTTGAAGGTTGAATGGAGAAGTTGGAAGGTTGTTGGAACCAGAGGAGGAGCTAGAACTTTGAGTATATGGGTTTTAGAATCTAGGACAGGTTAAGTTATTGGGTTCAGATAGAGTATTCACATATATTAAGTAAATTTTTTAACACAAATATATGGCTCGAGACGAATCTATTGGATTCTGTCAAACCCGTACCTAAACTTGTAGCTCCACCGCTGGTTGAAACCATCCAACTTAGGGAAACATTAGGTTGAATGACCACTTTTTGGATATGCTATGAATTTTTAGCTATTATTTAAAATGTAATGAAAAAATAGCCACTTTTAAAAACGAAAGTAAAATTTGAATAAAAATACTCCTTCTTAAAACAAGAAAGAACTCCATAAATGATCACTATTGGAGTTTGAATATTCATTAGTTCAAACGAGATGATTTGTTCTTGGAGTTCTAAAATTCTCCGTAGGAGGTAAAACTCCAATATTATATACTAGAGTTTGATACTTTTAAAGGTGAAACTCCGCAATGCTAGATTTAGGAAAACATTAAAGGTGCAATGATTTTGGCATCATCTTTGTCATGCCGATTTCATGGTTCAGAAATACCAAACTCGTTACTGTCCTCGACAATTTACCCGGGAGTTCTCGCAAATACTTCAAAAATGTCATCGATAGGCCTTTATTATTTGCTTTCTAGGTATATATTGTCGATATTACTATCCAGCTTCTCTCTTTTACTTTTCCTAGATGGTGTTTGACCTAAAATTTAGATCTACGTTTAAACAATTAGATTTTCTAATAAATAGAGTTAATCTTAACCAATATTTAATATCAAAAAGATAGATTAAACAATTTTATAGCGAGATATCGCGGATAAATAGTGATGATAATGCTATATTCAATGATTCAAAAATAAAAGAGGTAACATTAAATAATAGTATATAGCAATGAATGACATTTATATAAATAAATGCATATGACTTACCGGAAAAGGGTGAGATTCTTTGATATTCTTTCTGACAAAGACAAATGATTGGTAAGCCTTTGAATATTCACATTCTTCTTGGATCTTGGGAGAAAAGATAGATAAAAATTTGAAAAAAAGTGTATTTTGTATGTGTATGATAAAGCAAGAATATTCAGAGAATGTCAATGTGTTGTTTTTTTACAATGAGTGTCAAGTCACTCTTATAGCTATATATCTTTCTATTTATAAGGGCACATAGGCCACAAGAACTCTAATAGATTTATCCTACTGACTTTAAGTAGAGAAAGAAGCCTGGTGTTGGAGCTGCTCACAATGTTGTAGTGGAGGATCAAAAAAGGCATGATGCATTACAAATACTAGTGGAGGAGCAGACAAACTCAACACCATAGATGGGATCCAAGGACCATACTTCACACCAAAATAATATAATCAGATACTAACATTACTCAGCAATGATAGTACATGTGAAGGTTCAAATTCAGTTGGCATGGACAACATGGCAAGTACTATTAATATTTTTCTAGCAGATGCACACATAAAATATTGGATTGTTAATTCTGGAGCCACAAATCATATTGTAGCTTACTTAAATATGTTGAGTACACAAAGGAAAAGTGATAAGAATGAAAGAAAAAAGTATATCTTCCAAATGGTGAGACTACAGTTGTGACATATCTTGAATTCTGTAGATTGGCTAATAACATTGAATTAGATGATGTTCTATATATACCAGAGTTTAGGTATAATCTTCTGCCAGTCTCTAAAATTACCAAAGAATTGCAGTGCTCAGTGTGTTTTTTTCCATATTTCTGTATATTCTAGGACCTCTACAGTAGAATGGTGAGGTAATTGGTAGAGAAAATGAAGGATTTTATCTATTTCTTCAAAAATCTATGAAAAACAACAACACTATAGCAAGAGGATTGACTAGAATAAAAGAGAAGTTGAACATTGGACTATGGCACAAAAGGCTTGGACATGCATCAGCAGTAGCTATAAAGCAGATCTTAGGTCTAGAACAAGAAGAATGTAAAGTAGAAATAGATAGTTGTACAATATGCCATTTAGCAAGGCATACTAGACTACCATTTCACAACAATACATGGTAGGTCTTCTGATGTTTTTGAGTTGGTACATGTTGATGTGTGGAGACCTTTAAATATACCTACAATTGATGGAAATAAAATATTTCTGACTATTGTGGATGATTGTTCGAGAACTACTTGGTTGTTTCTGCTTAAACTTAAAAGTGATGTAATTGTGATGCTCAAAATTTTCTTCTCATTGGTTAAAACTCAATTTGGGAAAACAAACAAGATGTAAAGATCAGATAATGGTGGAGAGTTCATCAACACCAAATATTTTCATTTGTTTCAACATTTAGGAATAACACATCAGAGAACATGTGTTTATACTCCTCACTGGAATGGGATTGCTGAGAGAAAATATAGACATATTGTGAAAATTACAAGAGCAGACAGGTTTCAAGGAGGTATTCCTCTGAAGTTTTGGGGATATTGTGTTCTAACTGTAGTATATTTGATTAACAGAATGCCATCAATTGTTTTAGAAGGGAAGTCACCTTATGAGGTTTTTTATAAAATGAACCAAAGCTAGATCATCTAAGAGTAATATGATGCCTTTGCTTTGCGGAGAAGGTCTACAACCATGACAAGTTTCCATCCAGAGCAACTACAACAGTTATAATGGGATACTCAATAGTCATCAAAGGTTACATACTATATGGCATCACTAATTGTGTGTTCTTTGTCAATAGGGATGTTCGTTTCAAGGAACATATTTTTCCTTTCAAGCACAAGCCAGTTGCACAACCATCATTGTTCTCAGAAGTTAAAACAAACAGTGATCCAAACTTAGAGTACACAACAAATGAGCAGACAGAAGTTCAAGAGGAGGACTTAACATTTCAAGAAGAGGAATTATCTATTCAAGAGGAGGAATCCAATGATAACCTTGAGTAGATTCATGAAGATGTTGCTCAACAGTAACATGAAAGTCACTCTCACGATGAACTGATGCATCAGAATGAAGATCAAACTGCAGCTTCTGAAGATCAGTAAGAACTACAAGAATTATCCCATAACTCAGCTTCTGAAGCTTCTACAGATCGACAAAACTTCGGAAAGTCTACCAGAACAAAGAAACCTCCAGGATGGCTGTCAGACTACATCACTACACCTACCAGCCTTGCTCCAACCAATCCATATCATATAGATCACTCAGTCAATTACTTTTCCCTATACCTGTCATATAAGAACTACATAGCAACTTTCACTTCAATTGTGGAACCAAAAACATTTCATGAGGCTTCCAAAGATCCAAAGTGGGTGGAGGCAATGAGAGTTGAAATTCAAGCCTTGGAAGATAACCACATATGGGAGTTGGTTTCTTTACCTAATGGGAAGATCCCTATTGGCTGCAAGTGGATGTTTAAAGTCAAATATTTGGTAATGTCTATTGGTTGCAAGTGGATGGCAAGCCAACGTTAGACATAGTTATTAATTATTTTTAACAATTCACATTAAATGAAAACGATTAAGCTGAATAAACTAAAATAAAGTGGATAAAACTAATAAACGGCGGTATCCAAATACAAATCCCATAACTGGTGTCACGAATACATGAGCATCTAGAGTACTATAAATAATAGTCTAAATGAAAGCATAACTATCTGAATCAAAATAAACAGCTAAGGTAATGTAGAAGGGGACTTCAGGGCTGCGAACGTTGTGCAGTTATACCTCAAGTTTCCGTCAAGCACTGGATCTGAGCAATCTTCTAGACGCCACTAGGACCCACTCCAAAATCTGCACAAGAAGTACAGAGTATAGTATGAGTACAACCGACCCCATGTACTATGTAAGTGTCGAGCCTAACCTCGACGAAGTAGTGACGAGGCTAAGGCAGGTCACTCACAATAACATGTATGCAGTATAATAATAATAATAATAACAAGGAAGGAGAAACAGGAAATAAAAATAAGGCAGTTAGATGAAAATGAGCTCAGTCCTCGCAATCAGAGAACCCAGAATAACTGAACTAATACATTCATATTACAAAGCTGGAAACCAAAACAGTAACAACAACGAATACAACATACACAACACATTGCGGCGCGCAATCTGATCCCACTGAAAACACATAATCATCCCTTATTCCACCATTACATCACTTATCAATATCAAGAATCTCATATAAACATTCGCTGCAGTGCACAACTTGATCCCACCATATCATTAGAATCAATATGATAATTCTCCCTTATTTCACCATGTCATAATTTATCAATAACAAGTATTACATACATAATCATTGCGGCGCACAACCCGATCTCACCATATCATTATAATCAATATCAAAATCCTCCTTTATTCCACCATATCACAACTATCGCGACGTGCAACCCGATCCATAAAGAAATAAAGGAACATGTACTAATCAAATGATTGCTATAAATAATACAAAAGAAACAAGACAAGTCAAGTACATACCAATTAATGTGTGCAAGTAAGACAATTAACCACGAAGTCATGGAAGGGACGAACAATTCAATACAAGGATAACAAATGACAAGTAGCAAATTACGGCATAGGAAGCAATTAAAGCATGTAACAGTTAAGGCATAGAATAAGAGAATTTATGAAATACGAGAAAGCATGGAAACAATTATTTTGACAGCGTATATACACTTGTTACCTCGCATATACGTCATTACACACACAATTCACATAACATATAGCTCAAGGGTTCCTTATTCCCTAAAATCAAGGTTAGACCTAACACTTACCTCGCTTCGCAACCAAATCAAAGCCCAACCGAGGCCTTTCCTCTAAATATTGCCGCCAAACCGAATCTAACCAAAATTGACTTAATAGGTGTGGATATTCGCTCCACATCTCCTGCTCAATCTCCCAAGTAGCTTCTCCGACTGGCTGGCCTCTCCATTGTACCTTCACTGATGCTATGCTCTTTGACCTCAGCTTTCGAACCTGCCGGTCTAAATAGCCACCGGCTCTACATCATAAGTCAAATTTCCGTCCAGTTGCACTGTACTGAAATCCAAAATATGAAACGGATCCCCGACATACTTTCGGAGCATGAACACATGGAACACTGGATGAACATCTGATAGACTAGGTGGCAAGGCATGTTCATAAGCCATCTCTCCAATATTCTTAAGTATCTCAAAAGGCCCAATATATCGAGGGCTCAACTTGCCCTTCTTTTCGAACCTCAACACACCCTTCATGGGTGAAATCTTGAGCAGAACCTTTTCCCCAGTCATGTAAGCAACATCACGGACCTTCCAGTCATCATAACTCTTCTGTCTAGATTGCGTCGTACGAAGCCGCACCTGAATCAATTTAACCTTCTCCAAAGCATCCTGAACCAAATCAGTACCCAATAGTCTAGTCTCACCCGGCTCAAACCAACCCACCAAAGATTGGCACCGTTTCCCATATAAAGCCCCATACGGAGCCATCTAAATACTCGACTGGTAGCTATTATTATAAGCAAACTCCGCGAGTGGCAGAAATTTATCCCAAGAACCTCCAAAATCAATGACACAAGCACGTATCATATCCTCCAATATCTGAATAGTACGCTTGGACTTTCCATCCATATAAGGGTGAAATGTTGTACTCAACTGAACCTGTGTGCCCAATTCTCGTTGCACTGCTCTCCAAGACGGTGATGTAAACTGCATGGCCCGATCTAATATGATGGACACTGGCACACCGTGTAGGACAACAATATCGCGGATATAAATCTCATCCAACCACTCCGAAGAATAATTAGTACCAATTGGAATAAAATGCGCAGATTTGGTCAATCGATCCACAATCACCCAAACAGCATCAAACTTCCTCAAAGTCTGTGGGAGCCTAACTATGAAGTCCATGGTAATACGCTCCCATTTCCACTCCAGAATTTCAAGTCTCTGAAGTAATCCTTTCGGTCTCTGATGTTCATACTTTACCTGTTGACAATTTAAACACCAAGATACAAACCCAACTATATCTTTCTTCATTCACCCCCACCAATAGTGCTGCCTCAAATCCTGATACATCTGTAATAGAGTACCGGGAAGTGTGAGCTTCCTGGAGAATCAACTCACACAAACCATCTACATTAGGCACATATAGCCTGCCCTGCATCCGTAATACACCGTCATCTCCAATAGTGACTTCCTTGGCATCACCGTGCTGAACCGTGTCCTTAAGGACAAGCAGATGGGGATCATCATACTGGCGCTCTCTGATGTGATCATATAAAGAAGACCGAGAAACCACACAAGCCAAAACTCGATTCGGCTAAAAAATATCCAATCTAACAAACTGATTGTCCAAGGCCTAAACATCCAAGGCTAAAGGCCTCTCTGCTACCGGTAAGTATGCTAAGCTGCCCAAACTCTCGGCCTTACAACTCAAGGCATCGGCCACCATATTGGCCTTTCTGGGATGATAGAGAATGGTGATATCATAATCCTTAAGCAACTCCAACCACATCCGCTGCCGCAAATTAAGATCCTTCTGTTTAAACAGATGTTATAGACTCCAGTGATTGGTATAAACCTCACAATGGACACCGTACAAGTAATGCCGCCAAATTTTCAAAGCATGAAGAATAGCTGATAACTCAAGGTCATGGACCGGATAATTTTTCTCATGTACCTTTAATTGTCTGGACGCATAGGCAATCACCCTACCATCTTACATAAGCATTGCGCCGAGACCAATATGCGATGCGTCACAATACAAGTATAAGATCCTGAACCTGTAGGCAACACAAATACTGGAGTTGTAGTCAAAGCTGTCTTGAGCTTCATAAAGCTCTCTTCACATTCATCCGACCACCTGAACGGAGCACCTTTCTGGATCAATTTATTCATAGGAGATGCACCAGACGAGAATCCCTCCGCGAAGCGATGATAATAACCAGCCAAGACGAGAAAACTCTGAATCTCAGTAACTGAAGATGGTCTGTGCCAACTCTGAACTGCCTCTATTTTCTTCGGATCCACCTTAATCCCTTCACTTGACACTATGTGTCTTAAGAATGCCACCGAACTAAGCCAGAACTCACACTTAGAGAATTTGGCATATAGTTTCTCCTCTCTCAGCCTCTGCAATACAATAGCCAAGTGTTGTGCATGCTCCTCCTGGCTATGTGAGTACACCATGATATCATTAATAAATACCACGACAAATTAGTCAAGATACAACTGGAATACGCTATTAATTAGGTGCATAAATATTGTTGGGGCATTGGTTAGCCCAAATGACATCACAAGAAATTCATAATAACCATAACGAGCCCTGAATGTCGTCTTTAGAATGTCCGAATCCTGAATTTTCAACTGGTGATACCCGGATCTCAAATCAATTTTGGAGAATACCCTCGCTCCCTGAAATTGTTCAAATAAATTATCAATACGCGAAAAAGGATACTTATTCTTGATTGTAACTTTGTTCAACTTCCTGTAATCGATACACATTCGTATAGTACCATATTTCTTTTTAACAAACAGAACCGGTGCACCCCAAGGCGACACACTAAGCCTAATAAACTCTTTATCAAGAAGTTCCTGAAGGTGCTCTTTCAATTCTTTTAACTCAGATGGTGCCATACGGTACGGAGGAATAGAAATGGGCTAAGTGCCCTGCACCAAGTCAATATCGAAATTAATATCCCTATCGGGCGGCATACCCGGCAGGTCTCCAGGAAATACATCCGGAAAGTCTCTCACTACCAGTACTGAATCAATAGTAGGAGTATCTTCATCAACATCTCTCACAAAAGCCAAATATGACAAACATCCTTTCCCAACCATACATTGGGCTTTCAAATATGAAATTACCCTACTGGGAATATGATCTAGAGAACCCCTCCATTCGACCTTCGGCAACCCCGGTATTGCCAACGTCACGGTTTTTGCGTGACAGTCCAGAATAGCATGACATGGAGACAACCAATCCATACCCAAGATTACATCGAAATCAACCATACTGAGCAATAAGAGATCAACTCTAGTCTCCAATCCCACAATGGTTACCGCACAAGATCGATATACACGGTCCAAAATAATAGTATCGCCCACTGACGTAGATATACGAACAGGTAAAACTAAGGACTCACGTGGCATATCCAGATAATGAGTAAAGTACGATGATACATACGAATAAGTAGAACTAGGGTCAAATAATATAGAAGCTTCCTTGTGGCACACTGAGACAATACCTATGATCACTGTATCTAAGTCAACGACATATGGCCTAATAGGAAAAGCATAGAATAAGGTCTGACCGCCACCTGATCGGCCTCCCCCTCTTGGGCGACCCCTAACTGACTGACCCCCACCCCGAGCTGGCCGGGCGAGTGATGAAGTAACTGGTGCTGAAGTCGTAGTCTGACTCCTCTGCTGCACTAGACCTCCCGAGCCACGAGGACACTATCTCCACATATGTCCAAATTCCCCACACTCAAAGCAGCTCCTCGGTACTGGTGGTGGTGCGGACTGAATCGGGCCCCAAGAACCAGAATAACTGCTAGAAGCACCCGGTGCAAATGAACCCTTAACTGAAGAGGCACGGGACAAACTCTAAGCTAGGAGGGCACCAAGAGATGGCTGACCCTGATGAGAACTGTATGAACCATGGTTGGATGATGCACCACGGTGAACTGGATGACCCGTCTGTGCGTGTCTGTAAGGGTGACCCCTACCGCGGTAAATTTGACCCCTAATGGAACACCGCTGAAATCACCTGGTCCACAAGGCCTCTTAGCCTCCCTCTCTCCTCGCTCTTGGCTACGGACCATCTCTATCTGCCGAGCAATGTTAACTACCTCATCAAAAGTAGCACCAGATACTCCCTCCCGCGTCATAAGTAACCGTAGCTGATATGTGAGGCTATCAATGAACCTCCTAATCCTCTCCCTATCAGTGGGAACCAACCAAACTGCATGACGAGCCAACTTAGAAAATATCATCTTGTACTATATCACAGACATGCCATCCTAACATAACTACTCAAACTGTCTGCGCAGCTCCTCTCTGCGCGAGTGCGGCACGAACTTCTCCAAAGAGAGAACAGAGAACTCCTGCCATGTAAGTGGTACTGCACCAACTGTCCTGCGACTCTCATAAGCCTCCCACCATCTTAAGGTAGCTCCAAACAACTGAAAAGTAGTGAATGAGACCCCACTGGTCTCCAGAATACCCGTTGTCCGAAGCATCTACTGGCACTTATCCAGAAAACCTGCATCCTCTGACTTAGCACCGCTAAATGATGGAGGTCGAAGCCTCCCAAATCTCTTAAGTCTCCTCTGCTCATCATTTGCCATAACATGGACTACCGGGACCTGAGCAGCTGTAATTAGCTGGGCTGGTAGTGCCCCCGTTATCTGAAGTCCCTGTACTATCTGATTTGGAGTACGGGCTATAGGGGTATGAATATCTTCCCCGTCCTGAGAAGTGGAAGGTGTGGCCTGAGCCGAAACCACCTGAGCAAGACCAGTGCAAACTGCCAATATCTGGGCCAAAGTCTCCTAAAGGCCTGAAATCTCAATGGGCACAGCTGGTGCCTGAGCTGGTCCTGTCGGCTCAGCTATATCTGGAATCTGCTCCTGAGCTGGAGCAACTGGTGGTACTACAGGTGCTGGTCCAACTGTGGTATGAGCTACACCTCGACCTCTATCTCGGTCCCAGCCTCTACTATGGCCCTGGCCTCTCGCGGCCCTAAATGGTGGCACTAGTGGCTGACCGTCTGATCCGGTAGTATGTGTTCTCACCATTTGTGAGAGAATAGAATTAAAAAAATTAGTTTTTCTAGAATCAACAAGTTCGCATGATAGAATACTAGAAAATGAAATTTTTGTAAGGGTTCGGCAGCCTCTCGAAGATAAGTACAGACGTCTCCGTACCGATCCACAAGACTCTACTAAACTTGCTCATGACTCGTGAGACCTATGTAACCTATGCTCTGATACCTACTTGTCACAACCCAAAATCATAACATGTCGTGATGGCGCCTATCTCGATATTAAGCAAGTCGACAACCTCAATAAACCACAATTTCTTTTAAGTTTGAAAATATAATATTTAAACACAATCCACAAGTCTCACAAATACCGATACAAACACTCCCAAAACCTGGTGTCACTGAGTACATGAACATCTATACATTACAAATATGTAAAACACGATCTATAATAATTTGAGACCAAATACAATAAACAAAAACATAGGGAAAGAGAGAGAAGGACTGCGCAACATGGCAGCTACCTATAAATCTCCGAAAAGTTGACTGTGTGAAAGAATCAACACTCACTTTATCTGGGATCACCTGGATCTGCACACGAAGTGCAGGGTGTAGTATGAGTACAACCAACTCAGTAAGTAACAATAATAAATAAAGAACTAAAATTAGTGACGAGCTTCTCAGCTAAGTCCAAATACAGTACTTTCCAATATAAAAGAGTAGTCATGCTCTCAAGTTCAACATTTAAGATTTCACTGAAATTTCATATTAAGTTTGACCGAAACAGAAAATAATGTTTTCCCGAAACTTTCAAAATAATGATATATGACAGCTAAAATGCAGCAAATAATGAACTCAATGCATCCTTTCAGAGTAACAATCACTCAGTCCTCCTATTCACTCCAACCTCACAGTCACTCTTTCCTCACAGTCACTCTTTCCTCACAGTCACTCATTCCTCACAGTCACTCATCACTCGACACTTAGCACTCGTACTCAGTAGGTACCTGTGCTCACTGGGGGTGTGTATAGACTCCGGAGGGGCTTTTTCAGCCCAAGAGCTATATCAAGCCAATCATGGCATAAATCAATAAAATATGCTGCGGCATGCAGCCCGATCCCATAAATATCCTCACAATTAGGCCCTCTGTCTCACTCAGCCATCAACCTATCCAGTCACTCGGGCTCTCAAAATTCATGATAATCAACCCAAAAATGATAATATGATATATTAATAAATACAAACAGAGACTAAGATATGATATGAAGTGAATAAACATGACTGGGTATGAAATTACAATTTGAACATATAATTCAATCACAGAAATGACCCAAGTGGGTACCAATACTAACAACATATGTCTAATTTAATATGAGTCTCAGCTCAATTTTCTCTAACACATAGAGAATGTACTGGTATTAACAGATTATTCAACTACATAGTTCCATGGAATTTGACCAAGTCACAATTCCTACTGTGCATGCCCATACACCCGTCACCTAGCATGCGCGTCACCTCAAAATCAATCACATAACACATAATCCGGGGTTTCATACCCTCAGGACCAAATTTAAAATTGTTACTTACCGTAAGCCGTATAATTCTTTATTCCGCAATATCTTTTCCTCGTGAATTGGCCTCCAACTGCCTCGAATCTCACCACAAATAATTTGATTCAGTTAATAAAATATATTGAAATTAATTCCATAAGAAAATACTATTTTTTCCAACAAAATTCGAAATTTAGCTCAAAAGTCGCCCGTAGGGGCCACGTCTCGGAACCCGACAAAAGTTAAAAAATCCGAAAGCCCATTCAACCATGAGTCTAACCATACCAATTTTACCAAAATCCGACCTCAACTCGACCCTCAAATATTCAAATTAAACCGAGAGGGTTTTCCAAAATTTTCAACTTAATTCACCCATTAAATGATGGATTCAAAGGCATAATCATGGAAATTAATCAAAACTAGATAGGAATAACTTACTTCAAACAACCACGCAAGAATCTCTCCAAACATCGCCTTTTACCAAGCTCCCAATTCAATTTTGTGTTATGAACTCAAATCCCCCATTTTGGGACTTTTAATTTCTGCCCAGATATGCCTTCATCGCGAACGCGGAAGGAGCCTCGTGTTCGTGAAGTACAAACTCAACTACCCAAAATTAACCCTTCGCGAACGTGACACAAGCCTCACGAATTCGAAGCTTTTCTGTCCCCTAACTTCACGAACGCGACACACCCCACGCGAACGTAAAGGCCAAACGCACGGGATCCCCAGCTGCCTTCTCGTCTTCACGAACGCGAGCCCATCTTCACGAACGCGAAGCTTTAACACCAGCTCCTCTTCGCGAATGCGAGACCTCCTCGCAAATGCGAAGGGCAAATATTGCCTACCTCAAATTCACCTTCGCAAATGCGAGGGCCCACTCGCGAACGCGAAGAAGGAAACCAAAAAACAAAATACCAGCAGTCTTCAACCAACATGCCAAGTCCAAAAATGATCCGTTAACCTCCCGAAACTCACCCGAGCCCCCGGGACCTCAACCAAACATACCATCAAGTCCCAAAACATCATACGAACTTTGTCGAACCCTCAAATCACTTCAAATCACCTCAAACAATACTAAAACCACGAATCATACCCCAATTCAAGCCTAATAAACTTTGAAACTTCCAATTTCTACAAACGATATCGGAACCTATCAAATCAAGTTCGATTGACCTCAAATTGTCCATAAAAGTCATAAATGGCATAAAGGACCTATTAAAATTTTCAGAATCGGATTTCGACCCCGATATCAAAAAGTCAACCCCTCGGTCAAACTTCCCAAAAATTTAACTTTCGCCATTTCAAGCCTAATTCCACTACGGACCTCTAAATAATTTTTCGGACACGCTCCTAAGTCCAAAATCACCATACAGAGCTATTGGAATCATCAGAATTAAATTCCAAGGTCGTTTACACATAAGTCATTATCCGATCAACCTTTCCTACTTAAGTTTTCAATTAAGAGACTAAGTATCTCATTTCACTCTGAAATCCTTCCGGACTCGAACCAACTAACTCGGTAAGTCATAAAACAACTGTAAAGAATAACTTGATAAGTAAATGGGGGAATTGGGTTTTAATACTCAAAACGACCGGCCGGGTCGTTACAATTATATACTCCTGACACCCCTTATAACTCCCAGTGGATTCGACCCCGACTCATAGTTGTGTAATTATTATTGCATACGACCGTATCATATCTATTTTTGAGGTATGTTGTGGATGTCATTAATTTTTGGCGCCATTGCTAGGGAGTTAAAAATGGCGTTAGCTAAATATTTGGGTGTGTTTTTGGAATATCTTCTTTTCCTTCCGTGTTACTAACTTATGTTAGAAATTGTAGGTACAACCATGGCGAACAATGAGCTCGAATATTTGCCTTTGGGGTATGTGGACGTCGAGGATGAGCAAGTTAATGAGGTTCCACTTGAACCTCAAGCTACTAGAAGAGGTCGAGTACCTCATGACAATGTCCCCGCTCCACCACCACCTCCACCACGAGCGGCTCCACACCGGATATTACCCAATGAAGGATATGCAAGTGCAATAGTCCCTTCACATATTAGGGAGGGCAACATTCAAATCACCAATGTAATGCTCACTTTACTTGAGCAACGGGGTTTCTTCACCGGTGCTCTAACTCAAAATGCGTACAAACATTTGAAGGAGTTTGTGGATACTTGTTGGGGGAGAAAACAAACAAATGTATCTGAGAATGCATTGAGGCTAAGGCTTTTTCCTTTATCTCTACAGGGAAAATCTTTAGATTGGTTGGAACGTTTGCCAAACCATTCCATTCTCACTTGGGATGAGTTGGCGGAAAAGTTTATTTCTAAGTTCTTCTCTCTGGGGCACATGTCTACACTCCGAGATGAGATTTTGACATTCAAGCAAGAGCCGAATGAAACACTACACGAGATATGAGAACGTTATAGAACAATGGTTAAGGAATGTCCCAACAACGATATGATAGAGAACATGATTCAACAAACTTTCTATCGTGGGATTAACACAACTATCCAATGTGTCGTGAATCAACTTGCCGGTGGGAACTTCATGACTACGCCTTATGAGGAGGTGCATGAGATTTTGGATGAGATGGCAGAAACATCATCGGCTTGGAAATCCTGGACCAATATTCCACAAGGTGACCCAAACATGATCCACCTTCACAAAGCGTTGCAAGACCACGGGCAAGCCATTGCCGAGTTGAAAACCACCATGACGCAACTAGAAAATGCCCAACTAAATCAAGTGCAAAATCCCAAGCAAGTCAATTTCATGGAGGGAGTGAACATGATGGTGGACAAGAGGAGGACCAAGGGTCCACAAGTGCAAAATCGAGTGGAGAATTATGTGTAAGAAAACAGTATTTCTACGACCCCCGGGGCCTCGCCCGAACATACCAACAGGTTTGAAATCATAAAACGGACTCACTCGAACTCTCGAAACGTTTAAAACAACATCAAATCTAAGAATCATACCCTAAACCAAATTGATTCAAACTTAAGAATTTCAAGTTCTTCAGTTTACTTCCAATGCGCCGAAATATACTTAAACTACTCGAAATGACACGAAATTTTGTGTGCAAGTCTTAAATCACTATACGAAACTATTCCCAAACTCGGAATTCCAAATGGACTTCAATTACTCAAAAACCTACCCCAAACCAAATTTAAAGAATTGTAAACCTTCAAATAGTTGATTTTTACTATTAAGCGTCAAAACGCTCCCAGGTTATCCAAAACCTGATTCGGAGATACGTCCAAGTCCAAAATTATCATACAAACCTATTGGAACCGTCAAATCCCGATTCCGGGGTCGTTTTCTCAAAATATTGATCGAAGTCAAACTTGTCCATTTAAAGCTAACTTAAGGAACCAAGTGTTCCGATTTCAATACACATACTTTCAAATCCCGAACCAACCATCCCCACGAGTCATAAATTAATAAAAGCATATTCGGAGAGTTTTATTTTAGGGAACGAGTTTCTAAAAATTAAAATGACTGGTTGGGTCATTACACAAAACCATCACCTTTAAGGTGAATTTTTCCTGTTCCGATGCTCCCCCACTTAAGAGTAAACCCAATTCAAACTCCTACTTGCCACTCGAAGTCATTATTACAATTCTATCTCACATAAAAATTTTCATTGACAATCAATTTTCTCACCCACTACAATAGGCTATTTATCCCTCCCAATTAGAAATCTCTATTTACCGCTTCAATCTTTCATCGTACCTTAAATTTTATTTCATCAAGGCAGATGGAACAACAATCAAGGCAACCAGGGGTCGGGTTTTAAAAGCCCCCTGATGTGTCAATAATCGAGCAACCCGCCTCCTTATCCTTCCTATGGTTCAAGTTCTTCAAACAACGCGATGAGGCATATTGAAAATATGTTCAAGCAAATGAGGGGGAAAATGTTGATTTGGACTCCCAACTTGCCTCACACAACAGATTAATCCACAACCTAGAAGTTCAAATGGGGCAAATCTCTCAAGCTCTAAATTCTCGTCCTAAGGGGGAACTACCAAGTGACATGGTAGTAAACCTAAAGGGTGGAAATAATACGGGGAATGCCATGGCCGTTACTACAAAAAGTGAAAGAGGTGGAATGCACCCACCTCAAGTGAAAGGTAACTTGTGGATGATGAGAAAGTGGTACAAGAAGAAGAAATCCCGAACAATGTGGTGTAGTCTAATGATGAAGTTCGAACTGATATTGATGATAGTGTGGAAGAGACTCAAGAGGAGGTGAACACGTCTAGGGATCACATTATTGACATACCGGATCCGGTAGTGTAAAAGGCTAAGGCACCATTGCCTAAGCCTCTACCTCTATACCCTGAAAGACTTGCCAAGCAAAATGGTGAGAATAAATTCAAGAAGTTCATTCAAATGATGAAGAGTCTCTCAATCAATGTGCCATTAGTTGAAGCTTTGGAACAAATTCTCGGTTGTGCCAATTTTATGAAGGATCTCGTGACAAAGAAGCGGTCAATGAATTTTGAAACTATCAAAGTCACTCATCAAGTGAGTGCAATTGTGCATTCAATGGCTCCTAGTTGGAGGATCCCGATGCTTTCACGATTCCTTGTACAATTAGAAGTGTCGAGTTTTCTAAAGCTCTTTGTGATCTTAGGGCAAGTATCAATTTGATGCCCTATTTCGGTTTTCAAAACTTTGGAGATTGAGCAACCAAGACCCACCTCTATGAGATTGCAAATGGCTGATCGTACTATGAAGAGGCCTTTGGGAGTGATTGAAGATGTCTTGGTTCGTTTTGATAAATTCACTCTTCCTGCGGATTTTGTCATTCTAGATTGTGAGGTTGATTATAAAGTGCCAATTATTATAGGGAGATCTTTCCTTGCTACAGGGAAGGCTCTTTCTGATGTTGAAACCGGAGAGCTTACATTCCGGGTTGGTAATAAAAAGTGGTATTCCATGTGTGCAAGTCCATGCGGCAACCAAATAGCAATGAGGTGTGGTTGTTTGTGGACATGGTAACCGATGTTATTATTAATTATACAAGTGCTACAATCAATGTTGGTGATATATTGGAGGCCGCCTTGCTCAACTTTGAGGATGACGAGATGGATGGCTTCATGGAATGTGGAACTCTTTGCAAGGAATGGGGTCGTACAACTATGCACCCCGGAAATTATCTTTGGATCTTGAAAATAGGACAACTCCTCCTACAAAGACTTCTATTGAAGAGCCTCCCACCTTGGAGTTGAAGCCATTGCCTCTACATCTTCGGTATGAATGTTTTGGCCCTTATTCTATTTTACCAGTTATTCTTTCCTCTTGTTTGACTAACGTGTAGGTAGATTCCATATTAGCGGTGCTACAAAGGAGGAAGAAGGCTATTGGGTGGACATTGGCGGATATTCGGGGGATAAGCCCCGCCTTTTGCACAGAGGCGTATCTAAGGAGAGGGATATGGGTTCACGTGAACCCATACTCCTCTTCCTAAATCATGTATCACCATGTTATATTTCCTCAAAATTATTTAAATATATGTGCGTGAACCCATGCTCGAAGACTATTATGGTGCAATTATTATTGGGTGCACCTCTACAATAAAAAATGGCAGTTCAGATCCCACTCCAAACGGTATTATTTTTGGCACGGAGTATAGATATATACTTGAAAATTATTAAAATTTCAAAAAGAATATAATTTTGAACCTATAATTTTAAAAGTATAGTAGGTCATGGTAAGAGATTAAAGTTAGACCAGTCAAATATAAATTCTAGATCCATCTCTTCACAATAGTGCACCCACCCTCTTGAAAACTTCAATCCACCTCCGCTTTTGCATGCATTAGATCAAGTTGGAGGATGGTGCCAAACCATCTATTGAAAATCAAAGGAGACTCAATGATTCTATACAAGAAGTTATTAAGAAGGAGATTATCAAGTGGTTGGATGTCGGGGTGGTCTACCCCATCTCCGATAGTCCGTGGACTTCTTCGGTTCAATGTGTACCAAAGAAAGGAGGCATGACGGTGGTCACCAATGACAAGAATGAGTTGATTCCTACAAGAACGATGACCGGATGGAGGGTGTGTATGGACTATATCAAGCTTAACAAAGTCACAAGGAAGGATCACTTTCCACTTTCTTTCTTAGATCAAATGCTCGATAGATTGGCCGGCCATGCTTTCTATTGCTTTCTTGATGGGTATTTGGGCTACAACCAAATTCTTATTGCTCCGGAAGATCAAGAGAAAACAACCTTCACATGTCCTCATGGTACTTTTTCCTTTAAGCGGATGCCATTTGGTTTGTGCAATGCATCGGCGACTTTTCAAAGGTGTATGATAGCTATATTCACAGACATGGTGGAGGACTACCTTGAAGTTTTCATGGATGACTTCTCGGTGGTTGGGGATTCTTTTGATGACTGTCTTGCAAATTTGGATAAAGTGTTGTCTAGATGTGAAGAAACAAATTTGGTGCTTAATTGGGAGAAATGTTATTTCATGGTCGAGGAAGGCATTGTCCTTGGCCACAAAAAGATGAAATTCTTGGGGCTTAGTCATTCTTCTCCATATGGTGGTCATCATGGTGGAGCAAGAACGGTGACCAAAGTGATTAGTTGTGTCTTCTATTGGCCTACTCTTTACAAGGATGCATGTGAGCTAGTGAAAAGATGTGATGAATGTCAACAGGCCGATGGAATCTCAAAGAAGAATGAAATACCTCTCACAACCATTTTGGAGATTGATATTTTTGATGTGTGGGGTATCGACTTCATGGGCCCTTTTTTGAGTTCTTGTGGAAACACCTACATCTTGGTCGCGGTTGATTATGTGTCCAAATGGGTTGAAGTCATTGCAGTTCCAAAGTATGAGGTGAGAAGTATGGTGGCTTTCTTGAAGAAGAATATTTTCACAAGGTTTTGTACTCCACTTGCTATTATAAGAGATGGGGGTCATATTTTTTAAACAAGGCATTCAACACTTTGCTTAGCAAGTATGGTGTTACTTACAGAGTCACGAATCCTTATCACTCACAAGCTAGTGGGCAAGTGGAAGTCTCCAATCAGGAGATAAAGAGTATCTTTTCTAAAACAGTGAATGCTAATCGGATGGATTGGTCCAAAAAGCTTGATGATGCATTATGGGAATATCGAACGACTTACAAAACACCTATCGGAATATCGCCATACCGGTTTATGTTCGAAAAAGCTTGTCATATTTTGGTAGAACTAGAGCACAAGGCCATGTGGGCTCTAAAGAAGTTGAATCTTGATTGGGATGTAGCCGCTAACTTGAGGGTTGCACAAATTTAATGAATTGGATGAGTTCTGGTACCATGCTTATGCAAGTTCGTCCTTGTACAAAGAAAAGATGAAATAGCTTCATGACAAATACATTTGGAACAAAGAGTGCAAGGTGGGCAATCTTGTATTGTTGTTTAACTCAAGGTTGAGGATGTTTCCCGGGAAGCTAAAGTCTAAATGGAGTGGTCATTTTGAAATTGTGGGTGTGACACCTTTTGGTGCATTAGACTTGAAGAACAAAAAAAATGAAGTATTCTGAGTCAATGGTCACCGGGTGAAGCACTATTTGGGGAAGGTTGGAGATAACCACGTAGTCGCGGTCATTCATTTCAATTGATGGTATTCCGCATCGTGTCGCGACGTTAAATCAGGCGCTTCTTGGGAGGCCACCCGTGTTTCTTTTCCTTTTGTTTTCTTTTATGGTTAGGTGTTATTTTCGTTCTAACTTGATTTGAAGTGTGCTACAGGGCTGAGTGTGACTTACAGGATTTGTGGACAGAAATCTGGCTAAGTGCTGCAAGAATTGCGGACCGCAGTTGATTTGTGCGGACCACATATTTTTGAGTGTTGTAGCAAAATAACTATGTGGCTGCACAATTAGCTTGTGAACCGCACAAATGAGAGGTTAAAAATGTCAACTCTCTGAAGTTTAGTCTGTTAGAGAAAAGGTCGATGTGCGATCGCACATGAAATCTGCGGCCGCAACGTGAAATCTGTTGCCGCACACAAAATTATGCGGACCACAGATGAAATGTTGATAGGATGTCTTCAGGTAACAAAGTGCGGACTGCACATGAAAATGTGCGTCCGCACTCGTCCTTCTTTCCCTTATCAAACCAAGTCATATAAATAGAGGATTAGGGCCACATTTATGTTTTTTCCACTCTCTGAACAAAAGAATAGTGCCCTTTTGAAATTTCTTGGTGATTTCATATGTCCACACACACAACATCTTTGATCAGTCACTCATTACAATCATTCATTTGGTATGCTTCAATTTCTTGTTAATCTTTTTCTTTTAATCTGTAGATTTTTAGTTCTTTTTAGGCCATTTATCATTAGAATTCAGTTATGGATCCATGTGTGGGTAAATCTGTAATGGGTTAACTAATATATGGTCTATGGGGAATGGGTCAACATATTTTCATGCCTCTATGATGTTGCCATGTCAAATTGTGCACGAAATTGAAAAACCTAGATAGAAAAAATGGATATGTTTGCAATTTTTCAATCCTGCGGCCGCACCTGAATTTGTGTGGTCCGCAGAAACTGATTTTAGGGTAGCATTAGTGAAGAAGGGATCTGCGGCCGCAAGATGAAATGTGCGGACCGCAGAATTCCCATCGCGGCCGCTGAATAGCATTTTTACTATCATTAGAGAGTCTATACTTTTTGACTCCAATATGCGGTTGTCGCGCCCCATTTTCTCGCGAAATCGGGCTTCGACATGTGACAACTTTTTTAAGGAGGTATTAAAAGATGAGAGTCACCACCTAACGATGTTAAGGTGTGTTAGGGCACCTATTTGCAAATAACTCTATTTTACTAGTCAACGCCACCAAAGATCGGATAAGGGCTCAAGTTACCTCAAAGAGAAGGTGTTAGGCACTCCTCGAGGTCCACGACTGTGGGTCCCGGTCGAGCTTAAATTATATGGATTAGTCTATGTGATTAAGTAAGCAAAGAGAGTACAAAATCTATGAACTTTATTACAAAGAGATCTTGAATAGGGAGGTACAACTATTTTTTCATTCTAATAGAAAAGAGGGAAAGGGGGGGTCCTAAGTTTTTAGCCTAAAGGATCACCCTGTGCAACATAAATAATATTTTGTAACTCCCTTGAGATAGAGTGTTACTCATATTATCTAGCGGGCACAGACTATCATTTCCTGCTACCCGATTACTATGTTAAAATGGTTACCTAAAAGCGCTTTAATTCAATTCTAAGTCGTACCCTATGCGTGCACTACCCATCTCATAGCTATGGTCCAGGAGGTATTGGACCTCTATTTGGGTGGTTCTAAACCTCACTTAGGCTGCTCAAAAATGTCAAAACTAGGCGACATGCAAAAAACACATTGGACTTCACATATAGGCAGTTAAGGTTCAAGTTTGTCTCCACACTTAAGCAACAAATGCACGCAAGACGAACTTCATGTTAAGCAATTTAGAATTAAGAAACTTAAATCCCTATAGACATGATTTCTACGTGACAAGGCATCAGGGCTTGCAAACAGTTTCAAAGGCCAAGTGTTACTCATAGACAGGATTATACGATTTGCATGTTGATTAATGAAATTTTAGATTTTTGGTTATTAAGCTTGATGTGTCTAGGTGACTCGTGCAATAAGGAATAATGAAAGGACCATTGGGAAGATCCCAGAAGTGCATAATAAACCATATTAAGAGGTGCAACATTGACTCTTATTAAGATGAAACAGTGTTGTCTTATAGATAGGATCTCTAATGTTTAGCACTTGGAGCTGATTTTATCATTACACTCAACCATATAGACATGGTTTCTAGGTGAACACAATGATGCAGTAACGAATGAGGTGATTAAACTCCTATAGGCATGGTTTCTAGTGAACAGTACGAGATAATAGCAAATGAGGTGATCAAAATCCTATAGGCATGATTTCTAATGAATATTCTAAAACGAATTGAAATCAATGACATTTATTCCTATAGGCAGGTTTTCTAGTAGCATGTAGCAGTAAGCATAATTGCAGCACTTTGAATTCATGTTTGCTAAAATACCCTGTGTGTGTGTGTGTGTGTTTCCTCTAATGGCATGATTTCTATAGTGCACATAGTGATGGAATAGCATATATATAACAAGTAAATCATTGAGTCATATAGGCATATTATCTACCCATTTGGTATGCAAATATAAGAAATCTACCCATTTTCCACTTTACTAACACCCTAATCGTTTATACAAAGTTAATACAGGCCCATTAATGAGTAAGATACAAATGTTATACAAATAATGACAATAGGCCCACAACATGCCCAAATGAAATAACCAGCACTGTCTGGGCCTTCAGCAATTCTCACATAACATACCCAGACTTCTAACAAGGAGCCGTATCATCAACACAACCCCAGAATCCATAGAGGAGCCCAAAGTCAATTCATATAACCATATTGCCAAGCATTGCATCATTTAAACCAACCGACTTAGATGTACAGGAGAATATAGGAAGAAAAGGGTTGAATGGGGGTAGTTTAAGTTTTAAGGAATGACTAAAGACCAAAATCTTAGTGTGTCAGAGTTCACAAGGGCCTCAAATGGACCCCGAGCAGTGCTCACACTAGGAGGTCAGCAGTAAAGCCTAGGTAGCCTTGACTTTCAGTCGGCTAAGAATAAGAAGTTCAGAATAGCATAAGTAGCAAATGAGGAGAATGGACAATGGCTGAGGGACAGAATTGGGGGTATACTTATAACCTAAAGTAGACATAGCCAAGTTGAGAATACATAGCAACTAATCAAGAAGGCCAGTAGGTTCAGTAGGATTTCCATACATAGCAAAGTATCACATAGACAACCACATTTTGAAAGAGTTGGAGAAGAAACAGGTTTACATGGGTATACAGAGATTATCATGTACATATGCATGATACTAAACCAGTTGAGACCTAAATGGTCCAAATTAAGCTAAGAATGCATCCTAGTATCATAAGATAGACATATTAACTCTCATCAGGAAACAGGACTGCATTGAGACATGATAGGGAGCACACCTTATGACAAAACCACATGTGGGAAGGGTCAGGGGAGAAACAAGATTGCAGTCACAGATGCACAATACAAACAAGTTAAAACCTAAGAGATTATGCTAAACATACACCCTAGTGTCATGTTAATCAGTATTTAGACATGATGGGGGATGCACATTGTGACAAGCCAAATAATCATTGAAAGAACAGGATTTCAGATGAACCATAGACATGGTGGGGAACATATTAGCACAGAAGCAAGATCATACAGAATGGTCTTAATACAAATTAAAACACAGTGTACATGCAAGACAAACATTGCAGAGATTCAGAGCAGTGTGAGATAGCAAGTTCATACCAAATAGGAAATGTAGGGATTCTGGGATTTACACAATAGACTAATTAACTAAAGAAGATCTAATTTATGCCATAAAACAAAATGGTTCAAACAGGGCAGGGAAAACAAGTTGAGGTAACTGTTAAGATCTCAGTCAATCTCTAATGGGGTATGGGGATCATGTTGAATAACACAATAGCAGGGGAACATGTCATAATTAACATAGGAAGTTCTAGCACAAGTGTGAAGCATTCATTATAAAGATTAAGGACAAATCAAATAAGCATGTTTTAGGGAACATTCAGGCACCAATACACTGGCTAGACGAACTTAAGAGGGTCAGATTATCCAAGTTAGACTTAGGCAATCTCAGAACTAGCAGTATTAGGAGGAAGTTAAATTCTAAAGAGACTTAGAACAAAGTAGAATTAACAGAATCGTGCACAAAAGTAATCCAGAAAACATATTAAGCCATGGATTTCAGAGGTGAGAACACATGTAAATCAAAGACACATAGGGATGAAATTGCAAAAGTCAAGTGGCTTACCAGTTAAACGGACAACAATAAAGAAGAAAAGATCCACAAGAACCCAGAAACCTCGATGCGTCAAAGTTCCCAAGAGCTTTGAAAGAACCCTAGGCAATGCTCGCACCAAGAGAAAGTTCAAGCAGTAGACTCTCAGTGGCCTTGGCCTTCAGCCGGCCAACACAAAACACAGAACAAGATAATGAAGGAATTAATAGAGCAAAGCTTTAAATTTTAGTGAGATTATCGATTCGGTCCTTTCCAATGGGGAATGGGGAGAGGTTAATATAGTGACAGAAATCGAACAAGTAAACAAGGAAAACTGTAAAATTAAACATAAATAAGGAAGTATTAATGTGCAGAATAAAAAAACCGGATTAGGGAAAAGAAGGTAAACCCTAGTTGACAGAAATCAAAGATTGGCCAAAAATCTTGGCTAACTGGACATATTTAGCCATGGTCTTGATGTATATGGACTAGATATTGTCCAGATTCAAACGATTGAAGTGAATGGGCGGAATCATAGAGATGGTACTTGCCATGTTTAGGCAAGTACTAAGTAATACCATGGAGAAATACCCAGTAGCAAAGAAACACTAGTATGGTAAGTGAATGATGGGAGAATCCCATTATCGACGGAATTAGGGAAAGATTTGGAGAAGGCGGTGATTAGTGTTCTCTAGTGGGAGGAGGAGCATTTTAAGGGAGACTAGGTAGATACAATGGGTCTCTAGGATTAGGGGGTCGGATTTAAGAGAAGGGGTTAGTTTATTAGGGGTTGTTGATCATTTGAGATCAACGGCCAAGATGAAAGAATGGGGTTGGGCGGGTCGTTTAAACAGGTTACCGGCCGGGTTATTTTAAAAAAGGTGGTTTGGTTTTGGGCTTGGGGTAATTGGGCTAATTCTGGTCCGAATATTGGTTTAAGTTGGGCTATTATTTAAATACCCAAAATTTATCAAAACAATTTATAATAAATGCTTTCTAAATAAATCAAAATATTATTTATATACTAAAATGATTAAAAATAATAACTTTGTATTATAAAAATATAAAATGCTATTTTGACACAACTAATATAAATAAAGAGCATTTCTGTACAGATATAGGCTATTACTGCAAACTTGCGCAAATAGCTTAAAAATATTAATGTAATTACATAAAATGAAGTAAAATATTTGAAAGATGTATTATAGGGGCAAAAATAATAACTTTAAGTAGTTAAGTCATCATAAAATAATTTGAAGGAGTAATTAATAAATATTCAAGCAATTTAAATATAGAAAAATCAATTTTAAAGCTCTAAAAATTATAGGGAATTATAGAAAAATGATTGTATAGATTTGTAAACTAAATAATGATGTAAAACTAATGTTTTGAAAGTATATATATATATATATATATATATATATATATATATATATATATATATATATATTGAAAAAATATGAGCGCGAAATTGGGTATCAACAACTGCCCTTCTTTACCCGAGAATGATGAAAGAATTGTGGGTTAAATAAAATGATGACCAATTTTGGCCGAATTAAATGAGGGATGATGTGATTTGGCAAAAATGGGGGCCGAACCCTGGTTCCTGAGTTGCCTACATATCCCTGGTATTACGGGAATCAGGCCGTGTGTAGTTCTGGATCCAACGGTGAACGAACCCGATGGAGTTGTTATAGGAATGGTTGTATGTTTCGGAAAAGGTTCTTTTGGGGTAGGAAAATATCGGATGAATTTATGCGGATTCATCGATGTGAATCTGAAACGTTATGGATGTATCAGTGAGCAAATATTTGAACGGTCATAGAGTGAAAGGCAGGTAATTGATGGTGGTTGGTTACGTTTGAAATAATTGCAGGATGTGAGCATTGAACAGAAACCGGAGCAAAGATTGCTCCCGTTAGGAGAACAGTTACTTCCCGGATTACCTGCAAAACTTAAAACATGATGCATGCAAGTATATATGGATTATTGCGAGAATTTAAACATGATGTAAATTCCCTTCGGACAATGAGGGTTGTCTTTGGACGGTGAGGATGGTGTCCTTAGACCATGACGTCCTCGGCCATGAATCATGTGATAAGGGATTCACAGGCCATGAAATGATGTCCTCGAGCCATGAGAATGGTGCCTCCAAACCATGACGCCTTTGAATAATGATATGCCTTTTTAAGAGATCCCCGGGCCATGGAATGGTTTCTTCCGGCTATGAGGATGATGCCTTCAGACCATGACGCCTTTGGACAATATGGCGATATTTCAGCCCATGAAATGCAAAATATGATGTTTGGCCGTATGCGAAGATGAAACAAGACAAGGCTTAGTCTTGGGTAAGATGAGGGAAATGCTTAGCCCTGGATGAGTAGAGGATAATGCTAGGTCTTAGATGGCATAATGGAGATAACATTTAATCATGAGGAAAATGCAGTGCTTATCCTAGTGGAATTAGGGAGGCAATGCTTAGCCTCATGCGGGGAGAGGAGAAAATGCTTAGTCTCATGCAAGTAAGGAAAGCGGTGCTTAGCTTCATGCAGGAAAGGCAGTGCTTAGCCTTATGCAATTAAGGAGGCAGGGTTTAGCCTCATGAAAGTAGGGAGGTGGGGCTTAGCCTCGTGCAAATAGGAGACGATGCTTAGTCTCGTGGAAAGAAAGACAGTGCTTAGCCTTATGTAGTTAAGGAGGCAATGCTTAGCCTCATGCAAATAGGAGACGATGCTTAGTCTCATGCAAAAAAAGGTAGTGCTTAGCCTTATGCAGTCAAGAAGGCAATGCTTAGCCTCATGCAAATAGGAGACAATGCTTAGTCTCATGCGGTAAAGGCAATGCTTAGCCTTATAAAATTAGGGAGGCAATGCTTAGTCTCATGGGGAGAAGACAATGCTTAGCCTTATGCAGTTAAGGAGGCAATGCTTAGCCTCATGCAAATAAGAGACACTACTTAGTCTCATGCAAGGAAAGTCAATTCTTAGCCTTATGCAATTAGGGAGGCAATGTTTAGCCTCATGCAAATAGGAGACAATGCTTAGTCACATGCAGAGAAAGGCAGTATTTATCCTTATGCAAGAAAAACGATGAGTGACAATGACAAAGTAAAGTATTTCTTAGCTGGAAGTGTTTGAGTTTGGTAACTTGTCGTCATGAAGGTAGTGATTTGATGTATCTACGGGTATTGTTGTCTTATCGTACCTACATCCAAAGAAAAATCGTGAGTTTTGTGGGGGAAGGTTGGTTTGCGCTTTTGTCTTCTATTTTGCCTTTGCTCCTGTCTTGAGGTCCTGTTTGAGTTACCTTGGGTAGCATCTGGTTGTCATAGAAATAAAGTTTTCGAACAATATGCATGAATTTGATAAATATAGTTATTTGAAATGTAGTAGTATGCAATTTCAAATAATTTAGATGAACCCGTGACTGTGACATATTTTAGAGACATTGCGACCTCCTTGCTTTAGAATTTTGAGGGTTCCCCTCAAAATTCTGCCCCAGTTTAAATGCAATACTTTGGTTGTTCCGTGTATGAAGATGCCGGCTGAACTTGCTTTAGAATTTTGAGGGTCCTCCTCAAAATTCTGCCCCAGTTTCCTGATCATGGCAAAATGAAGATTTTATTAAGATGTGACCGAACCCACATGACTGCCTACGTATCCCCTCTTAAATGGGAATCAGGTTAAGCGTAGTTCAGTTACATCATATGAAGAAAAGTAAACAATCCTAAACATAGTATCGCTTGACTGCGTCTGGGTTGATAGGTTTCGGACAAATTTCTCCGTCTATTTATGCAAGTATAAGTGCCCCTCCTGTTAGTACTCGATGAACCATGTAGGGCCCTTGCCAATTGGGTGAAAATTTCCCTTTGGCTTTATCTTGATGCGGGAAGATTCGCTTTAGCACCAACTGCCCCAGTGTGAATTGTCTAGGCCTGGCCCTTTTTGTTAAAATCTCTAGCCATTCTGTTTTGGTAGAGTTGACCGTGACATACTGCACTCATTCTTTTTCCATCAATGAGGGCCAGTTGCTTATATCGGCTCTGTACCCATTCTGCGTCGATGAGCTCGGCTTCTTGTATGATTCTCAGAGAAGGGATTTTTACTTCGGCAGGGATAACCGCTTCAGTACCGTAAACTAATAAATAAGGAGTTGCCCCAATTGATGTGCGAACCGTGGTACGATATCCGAGCAAAGCAAACGGTAGATTCTCGTTCCATTGTTTGTAATTATCTATCATCTTCCTCAATATCTTCTTGATGTTCTTGTTGGCGGCTTCTACAACTCCATTCATTTGCGACCTGTATGTTGTAGGATTCTTATGCTTGATCTGGAAGGGTTCACACTTGGATCTCATCAAATCACTGTTAAGGTTGGTAGAGTTGTCGGTGATGATTAATTCCGGCACCCCAAACCGACAAATAATACAATCCCTAATGAAATCTGCGACGACCTTCTTAGTTACAGCCTTGTAAGATGCGGCTTCAACCCATTTTGTGAAATAGTCTATGGCCACTAGAATGAACATGTGCCCATTTGAACTGGCGGGTTCGATTGGACCGATGGCATCCATCCCCCAAGCGGAGAAAGGCCAAGGTGAACTTATTGTATTGAGTTCATTGGGTGGCACTCGTATCATATCAGCATGTACTTGGAATTGATGACACTTTTGGACATACCTGATGCAGTCTGTTTCCATAGTCATCCAAAAATATCCTACTCTTAATATCTTCTTAGCTAAGACAAATCCATTCATGTACGGTCCGCAAGTTCCGGCATGTATCGCTTCGAGCAATTTGGATGCTTCCTTGGCGTCGACACACCGTAATAATCCCAGATCTAGAGTCCTTCTATATAGAATTCCTCCTCTTTGGAAGAAGTGGTTGGATAATCTTCGGAGTGTGCGCTTCTGAGTATGATTTGCGTGCTCCGGGTACTCTCCTTTTCCCAAATATTCTTTAATGTCGTGGAACCACGGATTTCCATCCATTTCCTCTTCAACATGAGCACAATAAGCTGGCTGATTATGAATCCCTACTAGGATAGGATCGATGAAATTCTTGTCTGGGTATTGTATCATGGAAGATAAAGTGGCCAATGCATCTGCAAACTCATTCTAGATTCTCGGAACATGTTTGCACTCTATTTTTGTGAATCTCTTCATCAACTCTTGTACACAGTACATATATGGTAATATCTTAGTGTTCTTCGTGGCCCACTCTCCTGAAACATGATGTACCAAGAGATCGGAATCTCCAATCACCAGCAACTCCTGAATGTTCATATCAATGGCCAACTGGAGTCCCTAGATGCAAGCCTCATATTCTGCCATATTGTTGGTACATGGAAACTTGAGTTTTGCAGATACTGGATAGTGTCGACCCGTTTCTGTTACACCCAATATTTTCGTACGTAAATTTGTCGTAAGTAAACTAATGTAGGACCAAAAATGAGATAATATTTGAAATTATATAAAGTAAGTTAATCATGTTACCTCGGAGGTTACAAATATTGAAGATCATGAACAACAAGTACAAAGATGGTTGGAAGGTTCAGAAGCTAAAGGAATTGAAGAAAATAATGTTTCGTCGAAAGTCGACAAGTTGGGAATGTTATAACATGTACTTTTGGGGTGAGACTAGGGTGCTTAACATGATAAGGAGATTATGTTATGATTTATATTAGTCGTATGACATCCGTGTGTTATGTTTTGAAGT
>AWOL01S0023496.1:0-13218 GCA_000715115.1 Nicotiana otophora | reverse complement strand
TGGATCGTGTCGCACGTCCCTCGGCAGTGTACACGACACTCTGGATCGGGTCGTACGTCCTTGACAGAAATCGTGCTTAATAATAATAATCACACGATACCTTAATAGCTTATTTCAGCTTGCGAAGCTAATTGATAAATTTGAGAATCCTTGGAATTTAATAAATTATTATGCCTGCTTGTTGAGGAATTAATTGTTATTCCTGTAAATGAGATTAATTGATAAAATGAAAATTATTTGAATTGAAGGAATCTAATTAATATATTGAGAATTGTTGCATTTGAAAGAATTTGATTATTTTCGCTGGTTAAATAATTTATTGTAAATTCTGTGGATCATGTTGATATAAATATTCTAGTTGTATTTAAATTATTATTATTATTAACCCATAGTGAGTGTCAATGTCGGCCATCTCGTCTCTACCACTTCAAAATTAGGCTTGATACTTACTGGGTACACGTTTACGTACTCATACGACACTTGCTGCACTTTTTTGTGCAGGACCTGAGGCAAGTACTAGTGGGGGACATATCGTCTTACACCCACGTTATCCAGGGGCATAGTGGTGAGCTGTCTTTCTGAACCGTTCTGCAGCTACTAGTGTCTCTCCTTGTATTTTTTTTATTCTGTCTATTTTTATTTCAGACAGTATTTGAGGTTTTGTATAATCTACTAGATGCTCATACACTTGTGACACCAGGTCTTGGCACACACATTGGTAGAATTTGATATTTATTATTTTTCTTGATTTTAAATTTTGTCAATATATGCCTAAGTTATTAAGTTGGCTTGCCTAGTTGTAGTGTTGGGTGCCATCACGACCTATAGGTGAAATTGGGTCGTAACATTTTGGAAATAAGATTTCTTATTCACGAGTCAAGACAAAGAGAAAATCTTCGGTAATTTCATGATAGAATGAGTACAATTACCATAAAGTGTTTGTAGGGAATCAAAGACTCATTACAAGCAATAGTCATGATATTCTATATCAGGGATGTTAAAAGTTATGTATGATATTCACTTATTTAAGGGGAAACTCAAATGTATTCTTACAACTTAGAGGCATATGTGATTTGAACTAAATTCAAGTGTTGGTGGAAAACGAGGGAGTACTTTGAATTATACATAGAATTTTATGGAATAAGGGAGTACTTTTAGTATGTGCACACCTCACACAGAATAAAACAGAAAGGGTTAATACAATGCATATTCTTAAATTGTAAGATGACTCTTGTATACCAAAACGAAGTACGCTAGTGAAAAGCATGTGCTTAAGAAAGAGAACTAATCTTAAAATGTGTATGTGTCATCGTGATAGAATTGATACGCGAGTGGAAGTTTACGGACTATGGTAGTATATCTATGGTGCACCCATAAATAGATAAAATCTCTAATTTTTGTTAGAGAACTATCACAAGGTACTCAATAGAGTTAAGGAGTTGGTTAAAGTTAAGAAATGGAAATTTGAACCCTGGTATTCGAGAATGGATGGCAAAGTAGTATCGTAAAATGAATGAAACCGGGATGAAAATTTTTTTTCCATAGAGCAAACTTGTAAGAAATAATAGTTATCAAGTTAGGATCTTCGGGAACTCCAAAAATCATGAGTGAAAGTGGGGGTATTAATTGTTATATGATTGATGAATCTAGGACAAATATCTTATTAGTCTTTGGAAGGAACAGAAGAACATTCCAAAATAATTTTAACAATTATAGGACATCAAGAGCCCTAAGTGGGGAAAATCATGTATGGAAACAAGAATCGTGAAAGGCAACAGATTTATTTGAAAGTATTGTTTATGGAAAAAAATTCCAAGATTACGAGTCAGAATGAACAAGTTTTGCAGATACCAAGTGGGCAATATAACTTCGATCTCATAAACTATAAGATATTGCCTTGAGCAAGCTAAGAAATTAAGGGAGCATGAAAATAAGTTATTCTTTATCTCAAAAAAAATTATTAAGGAAGTCCAATCACAGAGAGATTTTTGATTTATTTGAAGAGCCTTTTCAGGTGAAACTTGACGTATGCATGACTAAAGAAAATGCTGGCATGTGTAATAGTGATATGGGAGCTATGTATAGTATCTATTATTGATATTGAATGGTATTCATATATGTTACTAGTTAAAAGTTTCAAAGATTCACATTTGATACACTTGTAGTATATGTACGGCCTAGTGGGGCCAAGATGGTATATTATGTTGTATATTGTTAGTTGTTGAGCTATGTTATTGTTAGTTCCCATGTGGGAGATTATTCTTGATAGGTTGGAACTTTTGGATAGTCCCAATTAGAGGGAAAACTCTGCCGAAATTTTTAAGAATTTGTAAAGATAGACAAAATCTGAAGGCCATGATTAAGTTAACATTTCGGAAAGAAAATATAAGACCCATATAAAGTCATACGTGCATATGCATGGTGATTAGAGACAAAAGGATGGTAACTTTATGCTTAGAAGTGACTTGTAAAATATTCAAGGACGAATGTTCTTAAGTGGGGGAGAATGTAGCACCTCAGAAAATTTTGAAGTGCTTAAACTCTATTAAGAAAGTTGATGTTTGCTAATTATATTATTTTATGAGCAGGCGAGGACTATTAATACGATGGATATTAATTGGATATGTGTAACGACCCGATCGGTTGTTTTGAACTCTAGAGCGTCGTTCAGAAGTTTGAGGCCTTAAGTAGCTTCACTTCATGTATTATGACTTGTACGTGTGATCGGAATTGAATTTCGGGAAGTTCGGGATTGATTTGGAAAGAAAATTTTAATTTCAGAAGCTTTAAGTTAGAAAAATTGACTAAGGTTTGGCTTTTAAGTGAACAACCTCTGGATCAGGATTTGAAGGTTTTAATAGGTTTGTATGATGATTTCGGACTTAGGAGTATGTTCGAATTGAATATCGGATCACCCGGGAGCATTTCAGCGCTTGTTATGCAAGGTTGGCATTTTAAGGCTTAAGAATTTCCTAAGTTTGGTTCAAATTAGGCTTTGGCATTATCGATGTCCGTCTGGGATTTCGAGCCTTGGAATGGGCTTGTATTGTGATTCATGACCTGTTCGCAAAGTTTGGTATCACTCAGGAATGTTTTGGTATGGTTCGGACGCATTCATCAAAGTTTGGAAGTTGAAAAGTTTTAAGAAGGATTTTGGTTGTTGATTCATAGTTTTGATGTTGTTTGACGTGATTTGAGGCCTCGAGCAGGTTCATGTCATGTATTAGGACTGGTTGGTATGATTGGACGGGGTCCCGGGGGCCTCGGGTGAGTTTCTTATGGGATTCAGAATGAAATTTGAAGTTGAGGAATGCTGGTTTTGGCCAGTTGCTGGTGCAATCACACCTGCGGAAACAGGGCCGCAGATGCAACTCTGCAGAAGCGGATAGGCAAGCGCATATGTGAATTTTACTGGAGGGAGGCTAGGCCGCAGATGCGGTCGAGTGTCCGCCGAAGCGGAACTGCACCTGCGGGTGAGGCATCGTAGAAGCAAGGGAGTGGGTCGCAGAAGTGACTGCAGATGATCATGGCAGAGGCCGCAGGTGCGAGGCAATTCCCGTACCTGCAGGAGCGCAGATACGGTGCCTGGAACGCAGAAGCGGGCAGGGCTGTTGGGCACGACTTCGCATAAGCGTGGATTTTCGCCGCAGAAGAGGTGTCGTAGAAGTGGCCAGGATGATCGTAGGTGCAGAAAGTCATCTGGGAAATAGTAAAGATTAAATTTATTTTGTGCTCATGTGCTGTATGGTAAACACGTGCCTCGTAATTTGGTAACTTTCTTTCTTTTCTTGTGGAGCGGGCCGAACGCCTCGGCAGTATATAGATGCATCTATGGATCATGTTGTAAGTCCCTCGGCAGTGCACACGTTATTCTAGATCGGGCCAAACGACCTTGGAAGTATCATGCGTTATATCGCTAGTAGCCTGAATATTTACGAGCTAATCTTTTCACTGATGCCCGGCATTTTATGGTATTTTCTATTTATTGTGTATTGACACTTGGCATGTTCTGGAGTATTAAGAAAGAATACAAGTTTGAGAAATTTTATACTTTAAAGGAAATAATTGAGAAAAATTATGAAAGTACAGACTTACTCCACTATTGTTATGCACTTCACATCTGTTATGATTTATCATATTATTTATTTGGACCTCTAGTAAGTGTCGATATTGGCCCATCGTCACTACTTCTCCGGAGTTAGGCTAGATACTTACTCGTTACACGTTGATTTACGTACTCATGCTGCACTTCTGCACTTCTGCACTCAATGTGCAGGATCTGACAGGTTCATTGGATGATCATCTTGGCACGTAGGCACATCGGTTAAGGAGACTTTACGTGAGCTGCAACCTAGGCTACGCATCGCAGTCCACCGAGTCTCCATCGTACTAATTATTTTATCATGTCTTATTTATATCTGGACAGATGTTGTATTGTTATTGTGCTTCTTAGAAAATGCTCATGCACTTGTGGCGCCGGGTTTTGGGGGTTCCTTTAGGTTATTCATTATTGTGGTTCGTGTAAATATTTTCATTTACTCTGTATCATAGCGTTAGGTTCACATAGNTGTGATTTGAGGCCTCGAGCAGGTTCATGTCATGTATTAGGACTGGTTGGTATGATTGGACGGGGTCCCGGGGGCCTCGGGTGAGTTTCTTATGGGATTCAGAATGAAATTTGAAGTTGAGGAATGCTGGTTTTGGCCAGTTGCTGGTGCAATCACACCTGCGGAAACAGGGCCGCAGATGCAACTCTGCAGAAGCGGATAGGCAAGCGCATATGTGAATTTTACTGGAGGGAGGCTAGGCCGCAGATGCGGTCGAGTGTCCGCCGAAGCGGAACTGCACCTGCGGGTGAGGCATCGTAGAAGCAAGGGAGTGGGTCGCAGAAGTGACTGCAGATGATCATGGCAGAGGCCGCAGGTGCGAGGCAATTCCCGTACCTGCAGGAGCGCAGATACGGTGCCTGGAACGCAGAAGCGGGCAGGGCTGTTGGGCACGACTTCGCATAAGCGTGGATTTTCGCCGCAGAAGAGGTGTCGTAGAAGTGGCCAGGATGATCGTAGGTGCAGAAAGTCATCTGGGAAATAGTAAAGATTAAATTTATTTTGTGCTCATGTGCTGTATGGTAAACACGTGCCTCGTAATTTGGTAACTTTCTTTCTTTTCTTGTGGAGCGGGCCGAACGCCTCGGCAGTATATAGATGCATCTATGGATCATGTTGTAAGTCCCTCGGCAGTGCACACGTTATTCTAGATCGGGCCAAACGACCTTGGAAGTATCATGCGTTATATCGCTAGTAGCCTGAATATTTACGAGCTAATCTTTTCACTGATGCCCGGCATTTTATGGTATTTTCTATTTATTGTGTATTGACACTTGGCATGTTCTGGAGTATTAAGAAAGAATACAAGTTTGAGAAATTTTATACTTTAAAGGAAATAATTGAGAAAAATTATGAAAGTACAGACTTACTCCACTATTGTTATGCACTTCACATCTGTTATGATTTATCATATTATTTATTTGGACCTCTAGTAAGTGTCGATATTGGCCCATCGTCACTACTTCTCCGGAGTTAGGCTAGATACTTACTCGTTACACGTTGATTTACGTACTCATGCTGCACTTCTGCACTTCTGCACTCAATGTGCAGGATCTGACAGGTTCATTGGATGATCATCTTGGCACGTAGGCACATCGGTTAAGGAGACTTTACGTGAGCTGCAACCTAGGCTACGCATCGCAGTCCACCGAGTCTCCATCGTACTAATTATTTTATCATGTCTTATTTATATCTGGACAGATGTTGTATTGTTATTGTGCTTCTTAGAAAATGCTCATGCACTTGTGGCGCCGGGTTTTGGGGGTTCCTTTAGGTTATTCATTATTGTGGTTCGTGTAAATATTTTCATTTACTCTGTATCATAGCGTTAGGTTCACATAGGTCTCAGAGTCATGAGCAAGTCTAGTAGAGTCTTGTGGATCGGTACGGAGACGTCTGTACTTATCTTCGAGAGGCTACAAGACTGTTAGGAGCACTTCCCTTATTGATTCCTCATCGTGAGATTTGATTCCATTGAGGCTTTTGCCTTTATTCCCTTCCTACTCAATCTCATGTTACATGAAGCGCTTGTTATCAGTTGGGCATCGAGAAGTTGTAGTGGTACTACATACGTGGTGCAGGATGTTTACCATGCATGTTCGGGAAGGCTATTATCGTCACCTTGCGGAAGGATGTTCTGTCATTTCTTCTCAGTAGTTGTATTTCCGATTGTTTGAGGCTATGCACAGATTGCTATGATGTTCATACATCGTTATCGCGTAGTAGTGATGTAATGGTGGGGCGCTCATTTATGTGTTGAGGCAGTGAATGACTTGAAAGGAGGGTTTTTCAGTGCATGATTTAGAGGTTCAGCATTTAATTCTAACAAAGGAAAGGGAAACGGACTATGCATATTCAGGCTTTGGTTGATGGAGTAACGAGACTTGGTATTTTTTAGCGTGCTGGAATTTTCATTGTGATGCGATGTCGTCGTCCTTGTTTAAATGCATTAAGGTTCACCGATGGTATGGTCTTCTTGATTTTGCCTTCGGGGCACGGTGTTGTGAAATGGTACCTGAGGGGAAATTGTCAGAGATAGCGGGGTGTAGCGATTTCGGAATCGAAGGAGTGTTTCTAGTGTTGATGGCTCGAGAAAGATGATATTCTAGGAGGTTTAGAGCTGGTAGAAATTCATTAGTTCCGGTGCTACAGGTATAGATTTGATTTGAGGCAACATTAGGGCAGCGAAGTATGAGGAAGGATACGGCGGAAGGTGTCTCGCGGTAGTTGAATTACTAGTAGGTCAAGTATGGACAACAGAGGTCGGGAAGTTACTTAAAGGAGATGGTTTGACCGAAGTGGGAGAGGCCGAGAAGCATATGAATTCTGTGGTAAGAGAGCCACGTACCTTGAGAAAGTGTAGAACGATTTGGGAGTCGTGATGGAAGGTGATTTGGTCTACGAATTATAACTTGAATGGTGGTTACTGTGCGGAGAAAGATTGAATATGGCAGAAAGAAGTTTGCCTGAAATAAAGAGGGGTGTGAAGATTTGATTATCGTTTCGGATGCAACATGGCTTTGAGTTTGGAAGGTATTGTTGAACTTCAGTAGATGTCAATGGGGAAGGAACAGACTTATACAGTCGGTGGACGAGCATGGGCTCAGGAGAGTTTACAAATTGCGCGATTGTTATACCCAATGCAGCGTCGTTGGAGGATGTCGGTAAGGAATTCCACAGGTGGGTTATCTCCTGTGAGCAGGTTAGCGGTTACGTGATGTTGATGAAGCTTCTGCGAAGAATACTACTTGCTACCTGGTATGAAGTCAAATATGTGATTGTGACTGATGATTCAAAATGTTCATGAAAAGCTTAACAAAGGACTTCGAAAAAGAAAATTGGCGGGTTAATGGTATGGGATCATGGTAAATGAGAAGGGGGGGGGGTCGTTGTGGGCTCTACAGTATGTGATGGTAGCTTAAAACTAAGAGGAGGAGCCCCACCGTCAACGATTGGAACGCATGGTTGTCTGCTTGTGTGGTTTCTAATTATCGGTGTATTGGTAGATTATTTACGACTAAGGAAAAGGAAATGTCAGGAGTAAGTCGAACAAGGAACTCGATGAATGTGTGCTATACTTCGCCATATCGATTGAGGTGCGGGATTTGGGAAGACTCCGAGTCTATGCTTCTTATGGATGTAATGTACAAGGAAACGAATTCAGCTAGTTACTTCTTTAAGAGTGTGTTCATGTGCTAGCAAAGCGTTGGAGTTTGGTGATATTCGGGATCAGGTCAGAGTGGGTGACTCTCAACAACGGTTCTAGTGGGTTCAAGAATTTAAGTGCAGTGCCTAAGGATTTCGGGTCCGTGGTGTGGTTAAGGATCGAGTTTTCATAGAGGATTACGGACGAGACTTGGAATGTTCTATATTATCATCGAGTATGCGGTGCAGTGTTGAAGGAAAGGAAGAAATAGCTTCGGATGTGCGGAAGGTCTTGCAGAATGGGTGCACCAGTAGGAGACGCTATTGTGCGCATAAGGAGGTATGAAATGATTATTGGGTATTGAGACGATGTGGTCTTGCGATTCAGGTCACTTGGCATGAATGCGGATTGAGTTCTTTATGTTGTGAATGGAACTATTATATTTCTAAGTCGGGCCAAGAGTACATTGAAAGAAGTTAGGTCGGTTAGTAATGGTTGAATCAGCATGATTGTGGCAATGATCAGTTCCTTCGGTGTGTGAATTTATACATGTGGTTTCTGGATATACGTACGGGCCTGACAGCCACCGTAACTTGATTGGATTGAGAGGTATTTGATTCAAATGGCCTTGTTGTGTAAATGGACTCCGAAAGAGTCACGACGGTCTAGATCACGACTTGAGGTTTGTATTTTCTGCGATTTGGGAATTCGATTGCGTGTTGCATCGGTTCTTCTGAAATGAGTTAAGTGAAAGGTTTCTAGCCAATGAAGTGTTTATTCTACTGGTAATTCAGGGGTAATGATGAATTCTTGTATTCTCACATAGTGGCGTGATGGGTGCAGTGAGCGGCATGGGAATTGGAAGTTGAGGATCAAGGTTGCGGTTCGGTGTTGATAAGAATGTCGCGAGCTCAGATGAGCAGGGAAGAATTCAGATGTTTAGAGTGAGCTGGCGTTATCTAGTGTCGCATATGAATGGTGTTCTGTGGAAGGGGCGTTGTGTATTGATTGGTGGATTGTGATTTGCCTTGCAGAATTAGTACGATTGGTGGTATGGATGTACGGACTTTGCTACCTAGTGCAAAACCTCGTGTGAGAGTATCCCACGGGGAAATCTGTATCAGTATGACATGTTAGTCACTTGATTGTTAAGGATCGAAAGCAAGTATGAAGATTATGGTACTATCGTTAATGTGAGAGTTTATGCGTGAGAGGCGTTCTATTTCTTGGGTTGTGGACTGTGTGAGTTCGTCCGGGATTGGGTAGTTGTTCTTATGTGTCATAAATAGGGCCATTGTGGATCTTTGGAATGCTATCGGCCCTGTATGGTATGATCAGAATCGGTGTGAGGTCCGTTAGTGGGCCTAATGTGAGTGTGTGCTCTGCGTCAGGTCAGATGTGTTCGTTCATCATAGCATTGCCTACGGAGGAGTCATCGGGCATTGGATGTTATTCCTGCAGTCATCTATTCCATGTAAATCTCTATTGTGCCATGTGGGTTGTGAGCCGGCTTGGTTATTCACACACGTGTTGAGGTCCTGTGTAGCTTGTGGTGTTATGTGAACAGGTGACTCTCGAGATGTAGGTCATCATTGCACCTTAGTTATGCTAGGGTTTCGTAACGTATGGCGCTATCCGTCTCCCCAGGATTTGGTATTATGCACTTAGCATGCTTATGGTCGATATTCGGGCATTTCGTAAGTATAAGCATTACAGCTTGGTATGTGCGTTTTCTTCGTGATTATTATGTGGGGATCGAGTGGCATGCCGCCACGGGAATATTATGTGGATTGGGTTGCACGCCGCAATAGTGCCATGTCGGATCGGGTTGCACGCCGCAACAACGAGATGTTGAGCATAGCTCCTTACACTCATTTTGTGTGTCTTGGTGTTCACCACTGAGGTGGGTTCACAGCATCATTTTGGCCATTTTATTTGTAACGCATGCTGGGTAGTCCTTCTCCAGAGTTCATTTTCCTTATGTATCACATTTGAGTCGTAGCTTGTTAGCGCGTTGTGGGTATCATATAAGATTGTCTGGCAGTGTTTGAGACGGCTTATTGCCTGAGCAGCTTGTACTGGGTGAAACGAGATTATTGGACCTGAAATTAGTGCAATCAGATTTATATAAGGTACATTAAAGAGAAAATATCGTTATTCAATTCAGAATGAGGTAATGGTTCTTGCCAGGAGGAGGGACTCCATGAATTATTGATTCGGCAGGTGGTTATGAGTTTCTACACGTCTCTATCGTTATGGCAGTATTACGAGAGTTGGGACAGGATTTATATGCGTCATGAGATGTATTGCGGGCAGCGGATTCGTGAAATTACAACTATTGTGGTCGGAGGATGTTATTATGGGCAACCGACTTATGTGGTGAATGGTGTGATTTTAGTATAGATGCATGATCATGTTTTGGTACAGTGTGTGGTGATTGGTACGATGTTCGTGTGTTAGAATCAGGCCTTGTAAAGAAATTCAGAAGTTGCAACTTGGTTCTAAAGCTTGTTAGCTAAGGTTATAGGGAGGATTTTCAGTCTGGCTCGAGCTAGTGTGTTCAATTGGAATGTGGTGGCACGGGTAGGTGCGCGAGGTATTAAACAATGATTTTGGACAACTCCGAAATAGTTCTTAGCACGTTTGAGGACGAACATATGTTTAAGTGGGGGAGAATGTAACGACTCGACCGGTCGTTTTGAGCTCTAGCGCGTCGCTTAGTGGTTTGAGGCTTTGAGTAGCTTCACTTCAGGTATTATGACTTTTATGTGTGTCGGAATTGAATTCTGGGAAGTTCGGGATTGATTTGGAAAGAAAATTTTAATTTCGGAAGCTTTAAGTTGGAAATATTGACTAAGGTTTGGCTTTTGAGTAAACGACCTTGGGATTAGGATTTGAAAGTTCCAATAGGTTCGTATGATGATTTTGGAATTGGGCGTATGTTCAGATTGAGTATCGGATCACCCGGGAGCATTTCGGCGCTTGTTATGGAAGGTTGGCATTTTAAGGCTTAAGAATTTCCTAAGTTTGGTTCGAAGTAGGCTTTGGCGTTATTGATGTCCGTCTGGGATTCCAAGCCTTGGAATGGGCTCGTATTGTGATTCATGTCCTGTACACAAAGTTTGGCATCATTCCGGAATGTTTTGGTATGGTTCGGACGCGTTCGTTGATGTTTGGATGTTGAAAAGTTATAAGAAGGATTTTGGTCAGCGATTCGTAGTTTTGATGTTATTTGGCGTGATTTGAGGCCTCGAGCAGGTTCGTGTCATGTATTTTGGTATGATTAGATGGGGTCCCGGGGTCCTCGGGGGAGTTTCGGACGGGATTCAGATCGAAATTTGAAGTTGAGGAATGCTGGTTTTGGCGAGTTGCTGGTGCAATCGCACCTGCGGAAACAGGGCCGCAAATGCGACTCCGCAGAAGCGGATAGGCTAGCGCAAATGCGGAATTTGCTGGCGGAAGGCTAGACCGCAGATGCGGTCGAGTGTCCGCAGAAGCGGAACCGCACCTGCAGGCAAGGCATCGCAGAAGCGAGGGAGTGGGTCACAGAAGCGACTGGAGGCGATCAGGGCAAAGGCCGCAGGTGCGAGGAAATTCCCGCACCTGGAGGAGCGCAGATGCGGTGCCTGGAACGCAGAAGCGGGTAGGGCTGTTAGGCACGACTTTGCATAAGCGTGGATTTTCGCCACAGAAGAGGTGCCGTAGAAGCGGCCAGGATGATCGTAGGTGCGAAAAGTCGTCTGGGCAGTGTGTTCTTTTAAAAGCGGGATTTGGCCCATTTTCTCTCATTTTCACTTGGTTGAGGCGATTTTGGAGAGCTTCAAGGGGAGATTTTCATAAAGAAACACAAGGAAAGTGATTCCCACCTATTACAAGTCAAATACATGGGTTGTATATGGATATAAACATGGAAATTTGTAGAAATTTTGAATTTTGGTAGAAAACTTAGAAATTGGTATTTTTGGATTTTGACCACAAAATTGGACATGGAATTTGGGATAACTTATATATTTTAGTTCGTGGTGTTATGGGTAAAGTTTATCTTCAAATATTTTCGGAATCCGGGCAAGTGGGCCAGAGGGTCGACTTTATTGACTTTTAGAGCGTAGTTGGGAATAGTTTGAATTGATTAATTATGGGTATTAGAGTATATTTTGTTTTGTTTGCACATTGTTTGACTAGTTTTGGATCGACGGCCATCGGTCTTTGAGGTGTTAGAGAGGCTTTGGAGCCGGTTATTGAACTTCGGAGCGAGATAAGTCTGCTGACTAACCTAGTGAGGGGAAAACTACCCCTAGGTGATATTTATTATTATATGCTACTAGTTGTGGGTACTACGTACGCACGAGGTGACGAGAGTCCGTACGTAGCTAAAGCATGTTTATGTCCGGGTAGACTTAGGATCTTATCACGAAATGTTTGAATTACTTGAACTCATTCTGTTGGCTTAATTAATTAAAGTTATAATTGAAATTGATTTAGAAGTAAATATATGTACACTAGGCTAAGCCTTAACACTTTGAGATGTGGGCGAGTTATTTGGGAAATGGTAAAGATTAAATTTATTTTGTGCTCATGTGCTGTATTGTAAACACGTGCCTCGTAATTTGGTAACTTTCTTTCTTTTCTTGTGGAGCGGGCCGAACGCCTCGGCAGTATATAGATGCATCTATGGATCATGTTGTAAGTCCCTCGGCAGTGTACACGTTATTCTAGATCGGGTCGAACGACCTCGGCAGTATCGTGCGTTATATTTCTAGTAGCCTCAATATTTACGAGCTAATATTTTCACTGATGCCCGGCATTTTATGGGATTTCCTATTTATTGGGTATTGACACTTGGCATGTTCTAGGATATTAAGAAAGAATACAAGTTTGAGAAATTTTATACTTTAAAGAAAATAATTGAGAAAAATTATGAAAGTACAGACTTACTCCACTATTGTTGTGCACTTCACATATGTTATGATTTATCATATTATTTATTTGGACCTCTAGTAAGTGTTGATGTTGGTCCCTCGTCACTACTTCTCCGGGATTAGGCTAGATACTTGTCACGCCCCAAACCTGAAGGGACGTGGCCGGCACCCGGTACCATACTCGGCCCGAGCGTACCACTCTATAACTGTGAACTCTAGAGGAATAACCCTCAACCTACGCCGATGAGACCATATTCTGAATCATCTGAAAATATCGTCTGTCTCATCTAAGGGGTAAACATACCCAAAACCTCATATATATATATATATATATATATATATATATAGGACGTCAGTACAAATAATGTACTGAGTATGTAAGGCAACAAAATAACTGAAAGCTGAAACTGAATTGATGATATAATAACGAAATGTAACTGGGAGTCAAACATAATCTGGAGATATGCTTACCTGCTGATACTGGCTCAACTCTCTCCATATAGTATGTAAAAAAGTTGTACGGCCCTATAAGGCTCGGTATGTGTAA